>CAVNYN010289183.1:0-40147 GCA_963692815.1 Nyctanthes arbor-tristis | reverse complement strand
TCTTTACCATTCTGAATTGTTATTGAAATTTTGTATCATGGCTTACAGGTAGAGCTTAAACTAGTCATGTGCCCCAGCTCTGTATCTGTGTATCTTTGTCAACTTGTGATCTTTTCTGCATTGTTTTGTATGGGCCAATACATGTTATTATTCACTGGGTACTTTGTACTCACCCTCTATTTTCCTACAATCTTGTAGGTGTTGAATTTAGAGATTTGTGGCCGGATCGTCCAGAAGATAGAGAAGATGTATGTATGTGATCTAGATTTCGGTGTATGGCTAAGGTTTCATTGTGGGTAGCCCACAATACACATAATTATCAGAGTTCACAACGAAAGTATATCAATACTTTTGAATTGTATTTGTAAATTCTCCTCCTCAATTTTGAGTCGAGATATATATATTTAAATACTTCCGCTACCAATATTTCGAGATAATATGGTGATAAAATTAGGGGCGTGACATTATGATTTTGCGAAGACAGAATATTTTATAAAATTAGTCCGCAAATCTTCCCTTTCAAAATAAACTTCTATTTATTGTGTATAAATATAACAATTTTATTATGCCAATGTAAATGTAATTAAGAATATTTTGGAGAAAAACTTTATTTGACTTTTTAATTTATTAAATTATAAAAAGGAAAATACGTTTTGTGAGATATCTTGAAAAAAAAAAAACTTATCTTTATTGAAAAATATGAAATATTAAAATTTTGAAGAGCATTACACTGATCATGCAGGTTTGGTCCTTATCTCTAATGTTCTCACTGGAAATAACTACAATTCTTGGAATCATGCCATGAAGATGGCCTTACTAAAAACAAGCTATGTTTCGTTGATGGATCTATGCTAAAGCGTACAGTTATAGATTCTAACTATACTCAGTGGCGTAGGTGCAATTCCATGTTATGTCCTAGATTTTGTATGTTGTGGAGTAGAGACATAGCAGAGAGTATAATGTAATTGAATGTGATGTGGATGTATTGTAACATCCCGAAAATTTCTTCAAATTAAGGTAAGCAACGAAATTGTTGTTTTGAAAGAATTACTTGAATATTATTGTAAGATTGCTCGAAGATTTAAAAGATTGTTATTGAATTGATGCTAAAGAAAGATCTTGGTTGATAATTGACATAAACTAAAGTATAATGACTAAATTGACATGAACTAAAGAGTGTGGACTTAATTGAGAGATAATGCAAGGGAAAGGACTTCTTGGGCAATTTCCCGCCAAGTGTGCTGCGCCACATTGCGCCACTTGTCACAATGTGATTGGCGCTACTTATCACAATATGATTGGCGCCACTTGTCACGATATAATTGGTGGAACTCAAAAGTTATTAAAACTAGCTAAATCCTAACTATTATATAAAGGGGCTAAGAGTTTCATTTTTCTTTCAAACCATTTTCCCTTTTCTCTCCCGAACCCCAAAATTCGTCTAAAATGGCCTAGGGAAGGAGAAAACCGATAAAAACCTGCCAAAATACCTATTTGTCCTTTGAAAAGAGTCCCTTACCATATATGGAAGGATTATAGCTTGAAAGATAGCTTTAATTGAGGAATATCAAGGCTTTAAAGATACTTCTTCACGTGGATTATTCGAAGAATATTTGAGGTGGGTAACCTAATACTTTGATTCCTTTTCTACATGCATAAAGTTTTGATAAGATAAGTGTGTATTTGATTGATGATTTTGATGAGACAAACATAGATTTGAATGCATTATTATTGAAAGAAAACATAAATAAATAAATAAATAAATAAATAAATTTGGCCGATCATATTACCTTGTAGGAAAAAAAATCATTTTTATAGTATATGGAAAGAAAGAGCACCACAATCTACAAATAATTAGAGAGTTTCATGAACACTAACTTAAACAAATATATCAACAATAATAAGTTATTCCACAATAATCTCAATTCACTTTACAAAATTTAATTATTATCGATAAAAGAATGTAGACTTTTGTTCAAAAATTGTTAAACTGTTTTTCAAAAAAAAAAAATGTTAAACTGAAACATTTTTTAGATTGACACGCCTCACTATTACATAGGTTGTTTTAATTTTCTTCATTAGTGGCTTGAGGTGTCTTGGCATTGGTATTGGTATGAAGCTCTTCAATTAGTCTGATATCATCTGAACATTGAAATATATCATATGCATTCAACTGGCTCAACTTGGCGACTTGTATTCATTATCTCTTCTTCAACATCCCTTATTAGATTCATAGTGAACTTGAGGATGCTTGGTCTTCAGAAATTCCTGTTAATTACATTACATATGAAAAATTTACGACATATTAATGTACCAAAAACAAAAACCGAATCCAAAGGATTGCAATGCCGAGAACTTTATTCTATGCGTATTTTACTACTATGATGTTAATTTGTAATTATACTTTAAAAAATTAGTTACTAACGATTAATAAAAGATCTATGATGAGGCAATATACAATTACCGGAATGGAACAATAACATTAGCCAAAAAATTTGAATATGATATCAAAAGTTAATTTTAGTTTACTATAAATTTTGAAACACTTGTTTGTATACAAATTAACATCTTCAATCCCAAAGACTAATCACTCAAAAACTACGGGTCATCCATCTACTACATATAAGCAACGGTGTATGAATAATGCCTCAAAACTTCTGCCTGCTAGTTAATCTTACGATTCCAAATTATTTTGTGTAAGCCATCTTTACAAAATTGCCAAACCGTTCATATCATTTGGACCTGCTATTTTAATTACTCTCAAGTGCATAGAATTCTTAGATATAGTATTAATTATCATTTATAATCATTTACAAATGCATTCTAAACAATTTTGTTTTACGTTCTATGGCATTTTATATACTTATGCTTGCCTGCAATAATGCTTTTAGACTTTATATCAAATAATTAACGAAAAATGAAAAAAACATACAAACAGAAAAGGACTATTAGACCTAATTCTGAATTTAGCATCTATATAAAGCCATTTCTGCTTAAAGTCCATTAGTTTGTTATGTCATAAAATTTACTTTTAGATTAGGACATTCAATATAACATAAGATAAACGTGAAAGAATTGTAACCATAAAAAATCAATAACGCCAAACATTAAAACAAATTGCCTGCATGTATGAATTTTTCTCATCCATAGTAACTATTAATGTTACAAAATTAAAAGACTAAAGAATATTTGAACAGATCAAAATGCTTGATACTAATTGGAATTAAAACCATAAGAAAAATATAAAGTAGGGTAGCAATGCACAAATATCCAAATATAAAGATAACGGGCAATCACAAACATGCCAAATAATGATAATACAAACATTAATAGCTTAAGTGCAGATAACAGCAATACAAACGTTAATATTTTTACAGGGAGCTTTTGTTGAAATATACCCTGCAAGTTCTCTTTATGTGAAATAGCCTTTAAGAACATAGCTTGACTCATGAAACTTGGCTAGAACCTTAAGTGGGCTGAAAGCTCCGTCATTAGAAGCGAAATCCATCATCTGAACAAAATAACATAAATAGAAATTAGAGCAACAAATAAACATCTATGATAATATAAACCAATAGGAAATTATTGTCTAAACATCTCAGTTACCTATTAGTTAGTAACCAAAAAAATAGTTCACAATGAGAAATTTGCCATGCAAAATGATCCTAAAATTCTGCTACCAGACCATATACAGCATGGTAGAACTAACCTTCACAGCAATTGACTTTTCATCTAATCTCCACAACCCAAAAGTAAAATGATCGAAGGAAACTTCCGATCTCATAAATCCTCCAAAAATTCTCTGTACCTAAAAAAAATCAAGTTTTAACTCCAAAAGACTAAATAGTACTGGACTTCCAATGGTAGCTTAAACAAAATAATATTAAAAAATAAAAAATAGAAAGTTAAACTGGAATAATAGCAAAATAGATGTCACACCAACAAATCATTTAGAACACGCTAGATTAACTTTCACCTATTGAAAACCAAGCTTCATGCTCAACTAACCTACAAATTCAAAAGGGAATGATGACAAAAGTCACCCGATCTCCATCACCAACAATAATTATGCGTTTGTGTGATGAAAAATTGTCAACAACTCATATTGCACAGCACTTTTGTCCTAAAATTGCAATGACCATGAGGCAAACAATTAAGTAATTCCAAGAGTTGTAGCATGGCAACAAACAGTAAATTTGGATTAGTAACTAATCTTAGCATGGCAACTTTCTAATCTTTGCACTTCAATGTTAAAAAATTTGGATTAGTAACTAATATATTCCTTACTCCACATACAAAATCAGCACCGAATCTTGAGCTTAAAAGGATGTGGATGAACTGATTTTTGTCAAAATTGCCTCTCCCTACACTCATAACCATACACCCCAGAAATATTTTTCTCCCCAACAATTTCACCTAGCACACATTTAAAAAAATAAAAACAGAACAAAACGACTCACTTCTCAGAAAGTCAATTTCACAAGTGCCCTAATGCTGGTTGAGCAAAACGTGAACCACTGAAACTCAACTGGCTTCATATCTACCTTGCGTAGAAAAATTATAGAAAATTATACTACAATAGTCTAATCAGCTGGGGAAATTATTTGAGAATCATAATCGTTGAAGGAAACACAAAAGCTTACCGTTTTACATATTCAAGCATTTCCAGCCATTTGCAGCCACTATGAAGTCCCTTGGAGCCAAGGTATACCAACTGGAACCCGAAAGAAGACATTTAGTAAAAGATAAGAAATGATTTCATGCAAAAGGATTTGAAGTATCAAACAATCAACTTGTAGAGACCTTGCTATGGTGGATATCACTAGACAATAAAAAGGAGCACACATTCACAAAATTGGTATAGAAATCAATTGCAGAATTTTATTAAGGTACATGATATTACAGAAGAGCAACCCTATGATATAGAAGCCACCATCCTTATCCTTTGCCTACCCATGGAAATAAGTCTGAATGTTCATCACCTAAAAGAAATTACAAAGTCAGGTTAATAAATCTAATAAGCAACGTTTAGTAGCAATTTGTGAACTTTAAAAAAAAAATAGAAAAGAACAATTTAATTTTAGAGAACACAATACTTAAACCAAAGCAAAGTTAACAGGATATTAACCTAAATTAACTCCATGTTTAGAAGATAAATAAATAAATAAATAAATAAATATGCACATGTATGTCATCAAAATTAACATTATTATATTATCAGTCTGTGTTTATTTTTCTTATGACTTAGTTGAATATGCTTGTGAATGCCAGAATTCTTAGATTAGCAAATGTATAATAATAATAACAACTATGGACATCCATGAACTCTTGTTCTCAGCTGAAAATATTTACTTAGCTCTCTGTAAATATAAATGGGATGCAGATAGCTAACCCTGAGGCGAGAAAATTAACACATCAGCAATTCTAGCCAATCATATCCACAAGTAAAATTTGAGGCAACAGCAATTGAAGAGCTGATTGCTAGGATTCTCCAAAGTAAATTTGAGGAAAAACGGACAATATCTCAAGCTCCCAAGTCCCAACCATCTATCTCTTTATCTTCTTCCCTAGATCAGCAGCTCTCCTCTTTTCTTTAAATATATTAAATATTTCTCCTTCTTCTGAAAGCTGCTTGAGAAGAGTTTATGCACAATTATGTAATTGGTATTTTTACAAACATCATACATACACTGCAATTGGTATCTTTCTTTTTTCAGCAATGAATTCATCCTAATCATAAATAGACAAAAATACTTTAAAAAGCAAAAAAATAAAATAAAATAAAATAAAATAAAATAAAATAAAATAAAGCCCAATGAACGAAAAAAAATACTAACTAAAAATTAGAAACAAATATTTGAGGACAAATTGCTCCCACAATTGCAACCCCACAACTTCTAATCACTCATTTAACCCCTTCCATGTCCTGATAGAAAGATTAATATTAGAGCTTGTTTGAGAATAGTTTTTCAGAAATCATTCCTTCCCAATGAAAAAACTAACCTTTAAGAAAAAGAGCACTCCTGAAAAATATCCCAGAGGCCATGGGTCGTCACACAGGAAAGTACGTCTAAAGCGGCTTTAGAATAGAAAAATCTTCGGCTTGAAAAAACATCACCGTGCGTTTAAGTTTTGATGGATTAAATATAAGATCCAGTCTCATCCAAACTCAAACCCTAATTCAGAAATTAAATATGAAAGCAAAAAAAATAAATAGAAGAAGAGAATACAAAATCAAAGAAGACATTACGTGAAAGAATCCGGGAAAGACTGATGTTGACTGAGAAGAATGAGTAATGAGGATTCAAGAAGAGTGAAAGTGGAAGACGGGAAGCACTGTGAGAGAATGTAACACGTCTTTAAACATGTGGCCCCATGTAAACTTATTTTTCCAATGCATTATTATACACACGCCTTTAAAAATATCAGCCGAAAATGATTGTAAAAAAAAAAATTGCTGCAAAAAAAAAAAACAAAGAGGAAATATTTAGGCGGGAAACAGGGTTGTGGGACCCATAATTGCCCAACAGGATTAAGAATGTATAATAGATAATAGATGAAGTAATCAGCTGATCCAAGGGACGCTTTTCTCACCTATGGCTCAAAAAGGTTTCAAAAGGCTGTCTGTCCATCACTTGCTCTTCCTCCTTTTCTCCTCCAACCTTCCTTCTTCCTTTTCTTCTTTTTGTATTCTGATTATACGGTTGGCATTTACTGTGCAATATACTAGTATTTTATCTATCTTTTGCCTTATCTATAGCCAATTATATGATCCCTAAATCTTAGAAAATCTCGGTTGAGTTGATGCGCCTACTAATTCTTGCTTCGTTGGAGTTGCACTCGAAGTGGGTTAATTAATGGGGAAAGTTCAGAAAGCATGACACGTATTGTAGGAGATTTTGGCTAAGAACCCTTTACCTTTTGAGGCTCTATTCGACAATGCTTTGTTAATAGAGTTTGAAGTTTTTCAGTGGAGAAGAAGAGAACTCGACCTAATTTGGTGAAGTTAACAAAGTTTAAATTTTCCCCTTGAGAAGGGGAAATGCTGTAATTCGATGCCTAGGGGTATCCGAGTTCCTTCTTTTCTTTGTACTTATGCAAATTCTATGTATTAGTTAGTTATACTCTATTTTACCAAATCTAACAAAATAAAAGAACTTTCACAACTGTATGAGAAAAAAAACATATTTTTAACAAAAAAATTTTGAAGTAAATTTGTATATAAATATAAGTTTCCTGTAATAATTGCAGTTATTTGAATAATATAAATGATGTAATTAATTGAAATTTATTAGTTTGAGCTAGCGATTATTTTCCAATTTCTCTTAAAATTCAATGCACTTTAATTATGGTGTAATAGGATCTGTTATCCTCATATTTTGATTGGTAAAATTGCCTATATTATATTGGTTGATTTACAGGTCTCAAGATGGATGAATGACAGATTTTCACAATTTATCATATTGAGATTGCAAAGTTTTCCAATGGTAACATTCTCAGGTAATTCATTCTGGTACCAACTTCATTAGTGAGTCTTTCACTCTTTTGTTGAAAAGTGAAAAGGGGTTTTTGACAAGGTGTGATTCTTGAGTCGCAGTGATTTCTTCGATGAAGCATGTATTTTTAGCTTCTATTTCCAATTATTATTTGCACTATTGACATGATCTTATTGATCAGTTAAATGTTATTGTCTATTTTAAGTTTTGTTAATTGACTGTCTTTCATTTTCTAAAGTTTGGTTCAGTAATTATTTTTTCTGGTGCTATTTGTTTCCAGTTTCCTGTAACTTCTATATAAATGAATACATATCTGACATAGACATGTGGGAGACTTCAATGAAAGGTCTTTCAAGCTTGGTTATCAAGTATGTTGTAGATACGGTTGCTGAGCTGATTATCGAAGAAGGCTCTTGACTATGTCAGTTGCAAGAAAACATCGACTAGATTGAAAAAGAGATGAGGTAAATTCAGTCGTACATCGGGGATTTAGCTTCTTATACTCTATGATTATATCAAGTTGTTTTCTTGAAATATTGGATTCTATAACTTATACTTTTTGCCTTGAATATTTGCTCTAGGCATCTTGGGCTTTGTTGCTTATGGCATGCTTATTTGAAGTTTCACAGGTTCACATTTTTTCCCTGCTTTTTGCATCATATTGTGCATTGTTTGTAATTATTTACCTCTGTGAAATGTTATGAAGATTATGTTTGAGTAGTTGCTTGCTTCTTTTCTTTAATAAATGATCTTGTATGGAAATATTCTTAGAACTGGAGAGTGGGAGTAATAAACTTGGAAATCAAAGACGATGATAGAGGTGAGCTTTGCCAACTTGATGGTAGGCATGGATACGATATGTGATCATCACATATTAATTTTAAATATTGCATCAATTCTACAAGTAAATTTCTGCGTATAGAACTTCAAGTAATGGTAAGCATATTACAAAGGTGCCATATGCTTGCATCCATCTTGTCAAAAAACAATTGTAACATGCCAATATATGTACGAATTGCAATGTTATGTGTATCCTACCATTTGCTTGAAGCTAATGAACTACATAGAAGATAAGAAGGCTTTTATATATTTTCTTTTTCTCATTTTTAATTATTTTTAATTTTCAGGGATGTTAAGAAGATAGATTCTACAATGTCTAAATTATATAGGGTTGGATCATAAATTTTAACTGTAAAATCTGCCTACTTTGCATTTTGTTATGTCATTCTTTTTTTTCCCAATTCAATCGTGCTCTTCCGATCTCTTTTTTGCAATTGTTTTGACATTCTCTTTTTATTGTTTGCCCATACCAAGTTCAAATATAATTTTGTCCTGCAATTCTTTTTCTTTTCCATTTATTACACGCTAATGTAATCTTGGGGTATTGGTACTGCCCTTGCGGGAAGAGGTGAAACTGATATCCAGAAATTTTGTATGGTTGTCACTCTTGGTCCAAGTAAGCTCACAATTGAAGTTAAGTATGTAGATCGGAAGAGCGTCGTGTAGGTCTCTGAAGCATGGTTATGTTGCATCTAATTCAAAGAATTACGATGCGAAAAGAGTTGAAAGCTTCACTTCTCTGGTGATTATCATGAACCATTGCTGTTCATTGATGTTAAGAATTACCCTTAATTGTCAGCTTCAAATTTTCCTCTACATCTCACAGTTGATTATATATGAAGTTTGTATATGATGAAGTGGTTTGAAAATTAGCACACTCCTTATAAAATTTGTATATATATAAAATTTGTATATGATTTGTATATATATATAATTTGTATATGTTAAGAAAGATCGGCGGTAAATGGTAATATTAGGGGATTTTCTGTGGAATCCAAAGGACTCCTTTCAACGGAGTCCAAAGGCTGAGTTGGCTGCCAATTGGCAATAACTGACCCAACACAATTCCAACTAAACCAAATTCAACCCAAAAATTGCATGGGCCCACTCAAAAAAGAAAAACCGAATCCCACTCCCAAATTCATTCGACCACTCCCTCCCTTCTCTCTCTTTGAAGCCAAGAAGGCAAGAACCCCTTTCTCTGCCCAACCATGTTTTTCGTGCCGGTGAACCCAGCGGTTGCCGGAGCTCGTCGTAGCCCCTACCCCCAATTCTCTCTGTCGTTGTGGAACCCACGTTCCCCCTCTTTCTCCTTGTTTCTTTGTACCCTGCTCTCTCTTTGAATTCAAAAAACCTCAACCTCTCTTTTTCCCACTCGTATTAATGGTTGATTGAAGACAAAAGACCCATCCGAAGCCTGTTTCGCCTCCAAGTGCTAATATGTGATCTCGTCTCTCTCTCTCTCTCTCTCTCTCTCTCTATAATCCCAAACCCCAACCCAACGGCACCAATTGCCACTACACCACCAGCTGACAGCCGCACCACTGGCCAACCACCACACAACCGATCTACGACCTACCTCCACGCTACCGTGACTCTCTTGTCGCCAGCTACTTTTATTGTGTTATATTTGGGTATGTGTACTAACTTCCATCTGCAGGAAGATATGACTTCCAGTAAACATGCTTTGTATTTAGCACAATGCCAAAGTGAGAGATATAAAGTATGTTTTCTATTGAATCATTATTTTTTATTTATAGTAAAATAGCATAAAACTTTTTTCGAGGGGGGACCTAAAAAAAAAGCCATTCAACCCCAACAAGAAAACTCATTTATTTTGTTTTCCATGGAGCAACTTTCTCAAGGTTACAACAATGACCAACCATGCGTAGTAGCCATTTGAAAGCAGCAAGCAATTACAAGATCTTTTCCTGGCTTTTAGTACATTTTTTTTGGCTCTACACGATAACACTCTACAGAAGCCTCTCGAACTTCAAAGGTAGTAAACAATTACAGAATAATTTCGTAGCAGTTACAAAATTAATGGAGAAGTTCCCTGATAACAATTCGAGCACTTCGCAGCTTGTCTTCTCACGCTTGAAACCTTACTGCTCTAGGACTTGCAAATGCTTTGGTCTTAATTGTTATAAGTCACCCATCTCTTTCCTCACTTTGTTATCAAGTTTTCTAGACAACTATTCATTCATCAAGCTAATTGAAAGTTGAAACTTTAGGACCCGCTGAAAACCAAGAACTAAATGAGATGTATACTTGGTTAATTATAGAGGATTGAAAACAAGTAAAGCTTAAAATTACAAATCACACTGTGCGCTCAAACTAAATTATACTTGGTTAATTATAAAAGATTGAAAAGAAGAAATAAAGCTTAAAATTGCAATGGTTGAAATAAGGCTCCTGCTAGTTGAATATGCAATCTAATAATATATAGCAAGAAGGACTGATTCAGGCAAAGTATGGTTTTTCCCAATCCTATATGCCTAACAACAATAGCCTTCACAGAATCTTCACCCAACTTTTATTCCTAGAAAATTTCAAAGAATTCCGATCGTAAATACCTCGGCGTTAATGTGCGTTCTTCGATTAGACTACAAACCATTGCGAGCTTGGTGATTCATGTAATTGGAGGCGGAACAGGCTGCGAGTGGGTCTTTTGTCTTCAACCAACCATTAATACCAGTGGGAAGAAGTGGGGTTTGGGGAGGTTCTGTGAATTCGAAGAGAGAGTAGGGTATAAAGAAACAAGGAAAGCGGAGATCGGAAGAGCGGGTTCCATGATGACAGAAAAAATTATGAGTAGGGGCTGATACGAGCTCCGATGACCGCTGGGTTCACCAGCAAGCAAAACATGGTATAGTATATCTGTGACCCAAAACTTGCTTAGCCCTTTTTAACTCAGGCCCATCAGCTGGAGTCCGGCCCATGAAGCGGTTGGCCATGTGTCCTGCGATAGATCTGTTCAAGATTAATCAGAGCCGTTTCTAGTGGATTGGGACTTGGTTGACAAAGTCTCAACAGTAGATTAGCCCAAACCTGTTTTGGGTGAACTGCCGGCCCTCATTTCAGGAGGGCAAACCATATAGGTTGTTCTTTATTGTTTTCGTTCAATTTTTCTTTTCTATTTTGCACTCTGGTTATTGGTTGATTGGTTCTGGTTTCTTGGGAGGTTGAATGATCCAAATCAAAGAGCGAACCCGCGAAATTATAACAACTGGTATTAGAGCCTCAACTGTTCGAGGGCGATTCAGTTTCAAGAATTCATAATTACTTGATTTGGGGATTCTGTGATTTACAACACAGTAAGGTAAGTTTCTTCGAGTAACTCTCTGGGTTGGGAATATAGTACTGTGGGTTGTGGTGAACTTAGTAGACATACTCTGAACGAAGTCCTATCTATTATACTATATTCTTATGTTGTGTTCTTGTGGAATTGACTTTGCATTTGTGTCTTGGAAATTAATTAATTTCTTTATGGGGTTCATCACAATGTCTGCTTGATTTCTTGTTTTCTACTATGGGCTATTTTTTCCTCTTGTTTTCCCTGATTATTGTTACTGTCATCATCTATCTAGCTTGACACTACGCTGAAAGGACCCTTGACCTGAGGTCATACGAGTCTCACGGAAACCTGGGACTTAGGTGTAGGGAGTATGACATATTGCATTGACTTTGAGTTGTTCGTTTGATTTTTTGGTGGTTAATGGCCACTACTTCTTTTCGTCTTGAGCCATTTAATGGGAAAGGGGACTTTCCCATTTGGCAACAGAAGATGAAAGTAGTTCTTGTGTAACAGAGAGTTGCCAAGGCAATTGCTAATACCTATCGTGCTGATTTTACTCCTGAAAAATTAAGAACATGGATGATCTTGCATATACTTCTGTGATTTTGCACTTGTCTAACTCTGTAATCATGAAAGTTGGTAAAAAAAAGAGTACACATATGTTATGATGGCAAGTTCTAGAACAAAACTATGTTGAGAAATCTTTAAATAACAAGATGTTTTTGCATGAGAGGTTCTTTAGTTTTAAGATTGATCCTACTAAAGAATTGGAGGAAAGTCTTGATGCTTTTAATAAACTGTTACAAGACATTAAGAATGCTGGAGATAAATCAATTGATGAGTATAAGGCAATTGTTCTTTTGAATGCTATACCTGAGGCATATAAAGATGTTAAGTCTACCATTAAGTATGGCAGATCTAAAATTGATTTAGATGTGGTCATAGGTGCCTTAAGAAGTAAGGAACTTGAACTGAAAAACAAAAAAGAACAAAGGTCCATGGGGGAAGGGTATATGGTCAAAACCAAAACTTAGTATAAAAACAATAATAGGTTTAACAAGGCTGAAAAGGGAAAAGACAACCAACAGTATAAAAAGAAAAACAAGAAAGGTGCTCCCAAGAATAAAGATAAAAGCAAAGGAAGAAAATGTTATGGGTGTGGTCAAACTGGTCACTACATAAAAAATTGCACTAAGATAAATGGTTTACTTGCACAGTTAAACAAATTACTTGATCAAGCCAATAATGTAAGGTCTGATACTATGGATGTCTATGTGACTATAGATGATCATTTATCTGTTTCTGATGTGAATCAAGTTGAAAACCTGAATTCCATTACTAAGTGATTACTTAATTCTGGTTGTACAAATTACCTGACACCACACAAATATTTTTTCAAAAATTATTCTAAAGTTGCTGTTGGCACTGTTACTATGGCAAATGATGTAGTTTCTGAAGTTGCTGGAATTGGTGATATTACTTTACAATTTGATTATGGTTTTGTGTATACCTTCAAAGATGTAAGACTTGTTCCTGATTTAAGAAAAAGTTTAATTTCTGTTGCATGTATAGAAATAGATGGTTTTGAAGGTGGTTTTGGAGGGTGGATGCATCAATGTAGTGAAAGATGGTCAGTTTGCTTTTAAAGCCCCTAGGTTACGGAAGTTATATGTCTGTACTGCAAATTCAGTAACAGACTACTCTACAATTGTGAAAATTGCTCCAGAGGATGCCACCTTACTGTAGCATAGGAGGCTAGCACATGTTAGTGTACAGAGACAGAAAATTTTGAACAAGAAAGGTTTTTTGGGAAAACTTCAAGTTTCTAATATTCCATTCTGTGAAACTTATATTTTTGGTAAACAAAAAAGAAGTTAGTTTTCTTCAAGTGTTCAAAAGTCTAATGCCATTGTAGACTATGTTCATGCTGACCTTTGGGAACCTTCTAGTGTCCCCACACATGGCGGAAATATATATTTTCTGTCTATAATAGATGATTTTCCAGAAAAGTTTGGGTGTATTTTCTTAAACTAAAATCTGAAACTTTTGAAAAATTTGAGGAATGGAAAATACTGATTGAAAATCAAACTGACAAAAAATTAAAGTGTTTAAGAACTGAAAATGGCTTAGAATTTTTGTAATAAAACCATTGATCTACTCTGTAAACAAAATGGAATCAAAAGACACAAAATAGTCCCTTAAACCCCTCAGCAAAATGGCATTGCTGAGAGGATGAATAGGACTCTTCTAGAAAGAGTCAGGTGTATGTTGAGCTCCTCTGGACTTCCTGCTTGTTATTTTGTGAATAAAACTCCTTCTGTGTCTCTCGATGTTAGAGTATTTACCACCTGATGAAGTGTGGTATGATAAACCTGTATCTTACTCATACTTGAAAATATTTGGATGTGCTGCATATTCTCATACTAGAGGTGATCAGTTAGAGCCTAGGTCACAAAAATGTATTTTTTTGGGTTTTGAGGAAGGAGTTAAAGGGTATAGACTGTGGGTTAAGGGTCAACCTGGCATCAAAATAATTGTGAGTAGAAATGTCACATTTGATAAATCTGTTATGCCATGCTTATTTGAGTTTGTACCTAATACTATTAAGGTGCCTTCATCAAAGATTGCTGAAAATTATGATTTTCTGTTTGGTCCTTCTACTAAGGTAGAAGGTACTCCCACTGAGGTGGAGGACACTCCTACTAAGGTAAAAGGTATTCCTGTTGAAGTGGAGGTTCCTTTTTCTGATTCTGATATGTTTGGTGAATCTGGTATATAACACATTGAGCAGCATGATATTGATAGCTCCCAAAATCTGTCTGATTATATGCTTACTAGAGACAGACCTAGGAGAAATCCCAAGCCTAATGTGAGGTTGACTGATTATGACTATGTTGTTCTATCTTATAATGTGTTTGAAAAACTGTCTGAATGTGAACCTAAGACTTATGATGAAGTTTTTAACAGTGTGCATGCTAAGTCTTGGCTAAGTGCTATGAATGATGAAATGGATTCCTTGATGAAAAATAAGACGTTGTTGCTTGTTCCTAAACCTATGAATAAATCTATTGTGGACTGTAAATGGGGTTTATAAGGTAAAAGAAGGTAAAACTACTGGTACAATTAAGTTTAAAGCTAGGCTAGTTGGGAAAGGCTTTACGCAAAAAGATGGAGTTGATTTTACAGAAATTTTCTCACATGTGGTTAAGTACTGCACTCTTAGATTGATGTTTTGACTTATTGCCTATTTTAATTGGGAGTTAGACCAACTTGATGTGAAAACTGCTTTCTTGCATGGAGACTTGGAAGAGAAAATTTTCATGAATCAGCCACCAGGGTATGTTAGTAAAAATAATCCTGATTTTGTATGCCTGATAGTTAAGTCCTTGTATGGATTGAAACAGTCCCCTAGACAGTGGAATAAAAAATTTAACTCTTTCATGAAGACTGTGAATTTTAATAGGAATGAGTATGATCTCTGTCTTTATTTCAAATTTGACCCTTTGGATAAAGCCTCTGTGTTTCTACTATTGTATGTTGATGATATGCTTATAATCAATTCATCTGTTAATGCTATCAAGAACTTGAAAAGGGCATTGAATTCTAAATTTGAAATGAAAGATTTGAGAAATGCCAAAAGAATTCTTGGCATGACAATTTTCAGAGAGAGAGAGAAATAAATTCTTTTCCTTCATCAAAAAGCTTATATTGAGAAAGTGTTGAAGAGGTTTTGAATGCTAGATGCTAAAACTGTCACAGTTTCTTTACCAAATCATTTTGTTCTAAGTAAGGAACAGTGTCCCATGTCTGGTGATAAGGCTGATCATATGAAATTTGTGCCTTATTCTAGTGCTATTGGGTCAATTATGTATCTTATGGTGTGCACTAGGCCTGACATTGCCTTTGATGTTAGTTGCCTAAGTAGATACATGTCAAACCCTGGGCTTCAACACTGGGAAGCCCTAGAGTGGCTTCTAAGGTTAAAAGAAACTGTAAATGTGGGTTTACTATATGGTAAGTGTGATGAGGGTACCATTCTGAAAGGCCTTGTGGATGCAAACTATGCTGCTGATAAGGATAATAAGAAATCAGTGACTTCCTATGTATTTACATTGGGTAATGGGTGTGTCAGTTGGAAATCCCAACTTTGTCCACTACTGAATCTGAGTACATTACTATTACTGAGGCTATGAAGAAAGCCTTGTGGCTAAAGGGACTGCTACAAGAGTTGAAGTTTTTCAAAGAAAAGATAGTGGTATATTCAGATAGCCAGTCAGCCATACAGTTGTGCAAAAATCCCGTGTTCCATGATAAGACAAAGTACATTGATGTGAGGCTCCACTTTATTAGAGATCTTGTGTCAAAAGGTGTGATACTATTGGAAAAGATCTCCTCACAATTCAACACTGTAGATATGGGCACAAAAGTACTCCCATTACACAAGTCTAAGTCATGCTTAGCTATGTTAAACATTGACCAAGGGTAAATCTGTATATGTTCCAAAACTTTTTTAAATTCTTTGTTTGTGTTTTACTTTACTTGGTGTAAATTTGGAAACTGTGTTTGAACAAAGTTTTTTTTGTTGCCTGTTTTTGCAGGAAATTGTGACTCAGTTGCTATCACTGAGTGTTGCCTGATTTCACTGGAAGCTACAGCTATAGTTTAGGATCAAGGTGGAGAATTTTAGTATATCTGTGACCCATAACATGCTCAGCCCTTTTAACTCAGGCCTATCAATTGGAGTCCGGCCCATGAAGCGGTTGGCCATGTGTCTGCCGTAAATCTATTCAAGATTAATCACAGATGTTCCTTGGGGGTATTTAAAAGTGTTAGGGTTAGGTTTTGAGAGGTAGATTCTTGGTGGCATCTCCTCTACGCAGTTTTGCACTCTCTGTATATTCTCTATCTCTCTCTCTCTCTCGTTTAGTTGGTTAGGGTTTTTCTAGCCTGAAGGTGGTGGTTTGTAATACTGGTTAATCTCTGTCTGTGGGATTTACCATCCCTTTTGTGAGTGTAGAGATTTGTAGTGAGGTTGTTCCTTGTGATTTAGGTCTAGGGTTTCGGTCTCTGGTCGACAGAGTGTATCTTGTGTACTCCGGTTTTCTTTGGCTGTGGTTTCTAGTGGATTGGGACTTGGTTGGCAAAGTCTCACCGGTAAATTAGCCCAAACTTGTTTTAGGTGATCCGCCGGCCCTCATTTCAGGAGGGCAAACCATATCAGTTGTTCTTTACTGTTTTCATTCAATTTTTCTTTTCTGTTTTACGCTCTGGTTATTGGATGACTAGTTCTGGTTTCTTGGGAGGTTGAGTGATCCAAATCAAAGAGCGAACCGGCGAAATTATAACACGGGTTGGGCAAAGAGAAGGGTTCTTGCCTTATTGGTTTCAAAGAGAGAAAAGAGAAGGAGTGGTCGACTGAATTTGGGAGAGGGATTTGGTTTTGCTAATTTTCGGTTTAGTTGGAATTGCGTTGGACCAGTTATTGCCAATTGGCAACCAACTCAGCCTTTGGACTCCGTTGAACGGAGTCCTTTGGATTCCATAGAAAATCCCCAGATGAAGTGGGTCGAAAATTACACTGATTCATGCCAATTCATGATGGTGGAATTTATCATTTTAGTGTACTTGAGTGTTACAAATATTTGCACATTGACATTATATTATATATATGCAAATAGAATGTTTCCCCCCTTAAAGATTTGTTTACTAAGATTTGCTTCGCGATTTATTTTCAATGTTTTGGTTCTGATTAGCCACAAGCTTATGTACTACTATTGTGTGTATATTATCTTAGAGTTTGTTTATCATTATTTTTTAAGTTTATGAGTCAATTAATTAAATGCTATAATAAATTGGGTACATTCACATGAATTCAAGATTTCTTATAATTTATTTTGTTCTAAGATTTAATGCATATGATTTTTTTTTTTATTTATGATTCGTTTAATTTGGGATGCCTTATCTGGTAAGGTAATGCCTCTCTTTCCAAGTTTCGGCCTTTAAATTCGAGGCTTGATGTGTTGTAGAAATTAGTAAATGATGGATATAAGTTTCAACTCCCCTAAATAACAAAAGCCTTATTGCAGAAGAAGTATGAAACCTTGGAATAGGATCTCTCTTTTTTTTTTTTTTCATTTTGAATAATATTATCCTTTAAGAGAATTATGTATGTGTTGAGTACACAATCATCAAATCTTACGTTCTACAAGACAAAAAGGGCATTAATATGATGTTCTAAGGAGGGAAGCCTCTTCTTAGAAAATCATTAATATGATGCGGCTTCCCAATTTTTATTGGTGTGTGTGGTGTGAATCAATGTAGCTCTAACATGCAACGAACGGATGGAAATCTAGTTTTTAATTATAAGAGACATTTAGATTCTATCTTTAACAATCTTACCGTGTATGCTTTAGGTGGGAAATTAGGAAATGTTAGGTTGATGTCTCAAATCGCATTTTCCTCCCAACTTTTTATTCCTTTTTCATGAAATTTATTTATAACGATGAATAATTTTCTAGCACCCGTATAGGTGTTATGTTATTCATATGGTCGTGGCTTCATGTATATGTACTATGTGATTATTTGTATCCATTTAGCCTGCATACATGTATAGCCACATGATTCATATGAGTGCTAGAAAATTTTCATTTACGATGAGAACCTTTTGAGGAAAGGAAAGACCCACCAACACATATCAAGGCATGTCAAACTTAGCATGACATGACACATCTACGGAAAGTAACAACCATCTGCAAAAATAATCGAGCTTCTTTTCAACAAAAATTTGAAGAGACAATTCTATAAATCTCAAAACACATTTCTTGATTCATTGCCAAATCTACCAAAAAATGAATGAAAAATCAGAGACAATCAACTACTGCGTACAAGTTAAGGGCATTTTAAAGGTCAACCAAGAGTGGAGAAAAAAGCAAATTGAAGTACAGGGCAAATGAGCAATTCAATTCAACTTGGATTGAATCCAAATTGCTCTCTTCCAGCCTACACTCACTACAAATTGTTTACAAAAGAGAAACCGACACTAGAGCACACTAACTCTATCATACTGTCAACTACTATTTAATACAATGCGCCAACGGTTACTGCAAGATAAGACGCCCTCAACACCAATGTCCAAAAATAACTCCAACGATTCATAGTTATCGATATACCTGATATTGTCAAGAAAATTGTCGTCATTTTCTTGCCAGGCACATTGATCATTGATGAGTATACTTGCATGGCGATAGCACCTTATTGATCGTACGTTAAACAAGAATGCCACCAAGAAGCAAACTAATATGGGGAAAAACTTTTATGGGTAATGAAAAGTGGCTTTTGTCTCCCACAATAAGCTCCGAGCGATGACCACGGGTCATCAACATTGCCTTCAGGAAACTTAGCATAATAGCCGTAGATGCTAGAACGGTTGATGCCATTATATTGTTTCTTAGTGTCTATACTGTGAGCACTCCATTCTTGATTAAGGGCTCACTTCTCTTTACCATTTACTTGTAATATTCAAAAAACTATTGCATTCAATAGATTTAGACAACAAAACGGACCTGAGTTATGCAAGTTGCACGCAAATTTTTACAAAAAGGACAATTATTAGATTCTTATTCTTTTAATCCATCACGTCACTTTTAAATAAATGGTAATCACATGTGGCTTTTACATAAATGGTAATCACATGAACCAGATCACCTTTTTGTTACTCAGTTTATCATCTAATTTGGCAAAGGTAGTTTAATCCGATAGGCAAAATTTTAGTATAATTTCCTGTCCAAGAATATGGAATCTCAACATACTCTCACCGTGCGCACGAGAAACGCACTCTGGGCGGATCCATGTTCTTTTTCTATGAAACCATTCACAGAAAGAAAATCATTTGATCTCTGGAATTCGACCAAATACATCAATATTCAAAAAGATCTGGCAGATGGCAAACCACAAATTATTTTGGGGTCTGTCAAAATATGTTTTTTGCACTCTCATCCACGTTCTCAATAGCTGAGCATGTATGCGAGTCGCGCCTTACTCAATCCCTACAACAACCCAAAATATTTTTTTACATTGGCAAGATGAATACTTCAATAGTAACTGAAGAGGAAGAAAGTAAAAACCAAATGTGCAACTGGTAGGGAGTATTTAGCGTGACAGATAAATACCAGTAATATTGAATGAGTACTAATCCTACTATCCTCGCTGAACGTGAAAAAAGAGTTTAAGCATGTGCATTGAGAATTGATGTAAGGGGAAAATTGAAAGACTCATAAGACACATTAAGTATAACAAATAGCATGGTTTCAATGCCAATACCTAAACCTTAAGCTAGGCTTCTCAATCTTTCACATCAATTGAAAATATTCACCATCGTTAATGTTCCAAGAGTTTGATCTTCTGAAGGCAGTTTTGCATGTGCACCTGGGATTCGGGTGTGAAGCTGTCTCCAGCCGACAACTTGTACTGTTCAAATTTCTGTTCGTCACACTTCAAAGCCGCAGTTTTGCATGCCTTGATACTTCCTATCAAGGTAAAAAATGGGTTAAGATGCCAATTATGGCTTGGTTATTACCAAAAGCCAGATTAAGGAAATTTCTAGGCTTTTGTTCAATGTCAGGCAAACAATTTATAAAATGCTTATGAAGAATACCAATTTTATTTTTGCAGAAACGGAAGATGCTAAAAAATGGAATTCCATTGCAACCGATAAAGGATGCCTGAATGAGAAGCATATTGACACAAGAAACAAAGGTAAAAGCCTCAAGCTCAATAGTTAAATTGACATAAAACATGAACTACTCTAATTCATTAGTATCTTCTTTGGAAATGGATGTGCTAATTGGAAAAGTAAATCCCAGAACACCGAAGTTAATTAACAACATTGGAAAACCCATTTGAAACTTGAAGATGTTTCTAGCAAAAGTAAAACAGTAAAGATATGTTATGACTTGTGTCTCTGCAACTACATCCCATCTTCCTTGCAGTCAATAAACCAGAAACAAACACAAGAAGTTTAGATTATGCAGCATTACAATTTGACGAAAATCATGGGCGTAACTTCTTGTTATAAAACCAATGATCTGACTTACAATATGCAGTACGTCTTCATCATATACATTTCAGATCTTAACCTTATCAGGGCAAAATAGGATACACCAACATTCTCCTTTAACAGCATTGTTGGAGTCCCTTGGCACTCCCCATCCACATAGAACTGGCGAAACAAACCCGATCCACCCCTAGCATTCAACTACTCTAATGCAATGATAAATTACCTACCCTAGTGCGAAACTTGTCTTCACCTCTATAAATTTTGCAAATAATTTGTACCAGAAAAATATGGAGATGCCAACATAATTCACCACTTGCATCAAGGATATAGTCATGTGATTTTTTGTAGATAATATTAAAATAACCTAAAAGTTTGCTTCCCTATAGTCAGTAAACTCAAAGTGCACGACCATCATCAGCAATAACTTAAATACACAGAAGACATTAAAGAATTTTTTTTTTTTTTTTTTAACTCACCACTCAGGTCAAGCGGGTTAAAAACCACCGGACAATTTCCTATACTCCTAACCAAGGTGATTGCTGCCCAAACTCTTTCATGATCCTCCCTTGAAGTTCTAATGATGCAGAGTTTTGTAACTGGATTCACGTACTTCACTGCATACAAAAATGCAAAGCGCTGATATACAAGGAATCCATTTTAGTTATAAGCTCAAAAAGTGCAGAAATCATACAATTTTTTCCACTCACCTTGAAATGAACTGACAGAGGAGGCTAGTCCACATTCCCCAAAATTTGTTAGAATGCTTTCTTTGATAGCTTTTGATAAATTGAATTGGGTGATTACAATGGGTTCATCCAAACCCAGAACTTTATTTGGATCAAGAAAGACCTCCATTACCATGTAACGATTCTTAAAGCCCACCATGATCAATTACCTGTAGACAGATTTTGTATAGAAATAAGGTGCCTGGATGTTAGGATT
Organism: Nyctanthes arbor-tristis; assembly: GCA_963692815.1. Lineage (NCBI taxonomy): Eukaryota > Viridiplantae > Streptophyta > Magnoliopsida > Lamiales > Oleaceae > Nyctanthes > Nyctanthes arbor-tristis. The sequence continues at coordinate 18,516 of CAVNYN010289183.1, read as the reverse complement.
TGATGTTGCTCATACACAATTATTTCAGCAAAGTGATTTCACTACGTTCCACAATCCTCTGCACATGAACCAGCAGGAAACGTGGGAGAACATAATATGACATAAAAAATAATGTCAAAGATAGAAATTTTAGCTGCATATTAGCAAATATATAACACCCACCCCCCCAACTCCGAGGACAAGAGGGGGGGAGGGAGAGAGGGAGAGAGAGGAAGAGAGAGAGAGAGGAGACTCCTTTATCAACAAATAAATCAACAACCTTGAAAACTCAGCAAAAAGAAAAAGGAAAATCCCAGAAGAAAATCACACAATCAAATACATAAAAGATTGCACTGATTAGTTATAAATAATGTGCAAAAAATTAAATAAAATAAAAAAGGAGCTTTGCCGGATCAGATAAGAAGAAAATACAATATGGTGTCTAGCTCAAAAGCGTAGGGAATCGTGCAATCAGGGTAAGTCTCAATTATGTTTCGTTCTCTGACACACATCACAAAATAGTTTCAAAGTGCTTCAAGTATTACATTTGATGAGTTATTTCACAGCAGCAGTCCTTACTTTTCATTCATTACATTTTTCTGTCCTTGTATGTAATTTTTGTATAGTTTCTTTTCCAGTTATATTTCAAGTTTTCTATTCATTAGCTAGGGATAAATAGTTAAAAGTCAGTGAGAACACGTGAGTTTCACATACTTCTATTATAGTTGTCTATATCTCATTCAATGTATTCGTTCTGTCCTGATTCGATTGAATAAGAGAACTTATTTCCCGTCTCTAAATTTTTTATACTTGTTCTATAGATCAAAATTGCCATGAAATTCTTCATGGTATCAGAGCAAAAAGGTTGGAGTAGAAAAATTAGATCATGATTCCTGTAGAATTCTTCAGTTGTTCTCCATGGCGGAAGCCCAAAACGCAGAACAAACAGAAGGAACTGATTATCAAGAAAATAATGAGGATAATTCGTTTGCTTCTGGATAGAATAATGAGGGGGGTTCCCTGATTCTGCAAGGCTCAGATCATTTGGGGCATGCAGATAGTTACCTCGCTTCTTACAGTTACAGGTGACAATTTCGCACATGGAGTAGAGCAATTAAGATAACTCTAGGAGTCAGAATGAAATTTGGGTTCATAGATAGCACATGTGGAAGGCCAGAAGAAGGTTCTAATCAGAGTGAACAGGCAATAAGAGTTGACAGATCGGAATGTGCTTGGATTTTAAACTCCATATTGAAGGAACTTGTAGATACATTTATATACACTCCATTGGCTAATGAGTTGTGGATTTAAATTGAAGGGAGATTTGGAGGAATTGTTGGAGCAGTTAATGTTGCTGTGATGGTGGGGAATCAGGCTTATAAAAAGGATGAGTCTAACAAGAGTGCAATGGACAGAGGAGGCTGGAATGGAAAAATAGGCTCCAAGAAATCTGAGAAGGAATGCAAGTTCTGTAACCACAACAAAGAGGAGTACTTACATTAGATTTTCTTTAAGCTTCATGGGTACCCCGGGTGGTACAAAAATCTAAAAGACAGAGTGAAGCAGTCAAGGAGAATTGATGGTAAAGATGCTATGTCACAGGCAAACATAGATAGAATTGTGCATTTGTGCAGCAAGAATTACTGAAAATTTTTTAAGGGGAAAATGCTGGTTGTTGGCACTAGTCAAGTGAACTTTGCCTAAATTTACACCGATCTTCCTACCTGATAGATCAATACAGCCAGTTAAACACATGGATGATGTAAATTTTAGCCATACATTTTTCCTCGTTAATGCCTTCCACATACCAAGTTTTAAATTCAAACTACTATCTGTAAGAAAGCTTTCACAGTCAGCAGAAATTAAATGTGTATTTTTCCCTAACCATTGCCTATTGCAAGACCTAAACACTGATGAACCCTTAGCAGTTGGCAAAGTCTTGGGAAATTTGTATGTGATTGGTAAGTCTTGTATTTTGACTAGTGGACTGATTCTTGTAATACTTCTAAAAACAAGCTTCATGTTCATTCCTCAGTTCATTATACTCAAAGTTCTTGTTTTTCTGCCACTTGTACTGAACAAAATGGTATCAATGAAATTTCTTATTCTGCTTTTCAATGTAATAACAAGCTTGGCCATCCCTCTGTCTGACTGTCTTTACTGTGGAACACTTAGATTTTTGTAAGAATCTGTGCAAAGAATATGAACTCAAATTGCTGGATCGTTGACGCTCTTCCGATCTCACAAGGCTAAGCAACAGAGTTTGTGTTTCCCAGTAAGCCAAACCACTTCCAATGAAATTTTTCAGCTATTACACATGGATATCTGGGGCCCCTATAAACAGTATTCTATTACCGGAATACCCTATCTGCTTACCGTCTTCAATGATTACAGCAAATCCACTTGACATTTCTGTTACAGCATGTAAAAATCAAACAGCCAACAAACTGAAAGTTTTCTTTTCAATGGTGCAAACACAGTTTAAAAGAAAAATTAAGGCAGTAACAACCGATAATGGCACTGATTTTACTGGATATAAGTGCCAAACCTTGTTCCAAAAACCCTCAAATTATTCATCAGAGAACCTGTGCTTAGCTGGGGGGGGGGGGGGGGGGGGGGGGGGGGGGGGGGGGGGGGGGGGGGGGGGGGGGGGGGGGGGGGGGGGGGGGGGGGGGGGGGGGGGGGGGGGGGGGGGGGCCCCCCCCCCCCAAAAAAAAACCAAAAAAAAAAAAAAAAATGGAGTAGTTGAAAGGAACCACAAACATCTACAAATTGCTAGGCATTAAAGTTCCAATCCCACATACCGAAAAAATTTTGGACTATTCGATTCTTATGGCAACCCACATTATAAATAAACTGCCTACTGCCACTCTTGATTGGTCCACACCATACGAAAACTACAATGGAAAAAAGCTAGATTACAGTACCCTCAGAACTTTTGGTTTCCTTTGTTACATTACAAACACAAAGCCTCATAAAGATAACTCTGACAACGGGCTGCTAAGTGTGTCTTTGCTGGATATAGTCCTGGGCATAAAGTTTACAAAGGTATTTGATTTAGATTCAGATTTTGATTTCTAGATATACTCAATTCTATGAGAATATTTTTCCCTTCAAGCACTCAGCCAATGATCCTGTTTGTTCACCACTGCCTACTTTCATAGGTGATTCCACAGATAACAGTCCAAATAATCACTCTTCCATACAGTCTACTTCTGCTGATATTCATTTACAAATTAAACAAAATTCTTCTGAATCTATTCCTTTTGTTCCTGTAGAAGAGCACTCTTCTATTTCTTCAGAAAATATACAGTCTGATGACTTGGCAAGACCTTCATCATCACAACATCCAACTGATTCTAGTGATCTTAATCTCAGAAGAAGTAAGAGGATTAAATCCAAGCCTGTTTAGATGCAAGATTTTGTCACTAACATGACAATTTCATACACTTTACTAACAGTTCATAGTGTTCTCAAACAATGTTCTAAACACACTCCTCCATCACATCCCTATATCATCCTTTCAAACCCAAGAAGCAGCTATATCAGGTTTTTAGCCAATATGTCTAGTGTACAAGAGCCACATTCATACTCTCAGGCTAGTAAGAACCCTGGCTGGGTAGCTGGAATGAATAAGAAGATTGAGGCACTTGAAAAAAAAAATAATAATAATAATACCTGGGAGCTTACTTCTTTACAAAAAGGTAAGAAAGCTATTGGTTCCAGGTGGGTTTATAAGGTTAAATTGAATCCTGAGGGGTCTATTGAAAGACTTAAAGAAATACTTGTGGCAAAGTGGTATAATCATAAACGGGGGGCAGATTAATATGATAGCTTTTCACCTGTGGTTAAGCTTGCAACAGTAAGAATTTTCTTGGCTTTAGCATCTGCAAGAACTTGGCCTATCCTTCAGCTTGATATAAATAATGCATTTTTCCATGGATATTTGGAGGATGAGGTTTTTATGGTACCACCTGAGGGGTATTCTAAGATTTAAAGCCTTGCCTGCTCAGGTATGTAAGCTCAAGAGGAGTTTGTATCGCTTGAAACAAGCCTCCAGACAATGGAATAGGGAGCTATATCTAAAGCTCAAAAATTTTGGTTTCTCTGAATCTTCACATGACCACTGTCAATTCACTAAGTCATATTCAGATGGATAAATGATTTAGTTAGTATATGTAGACTATGTGCTTATTACAGAAGAAAATAAAACTTCTATTCTTGCTGATAAGGATTATCTGCATCAGGTGTTTACCATAAAAAATCTTGGTCACGCAGATTACTTTCTCGGATTGGAAATTATTGGATCTACTGCAAGGACTTATGTAAATCAAAGAAAATATGTTTTGGATATCATTAGAGATGCTGGATTGTCAGGTTCAAAACCAGCCTCAATTCCAATTCCATCAGGCACTAAGCTAACAGTAAGATCTGGTCCTTTACTGTCCAATCCAGAGAGTTACAAGAGATTAGTTGGGAGGCTACTTTATTTAAACTTTACCAGACCACACATAACTTTTGGAGTCCAACAAGTAAGCCAATTTGTTAAGGAGCCATGCCAATCTCATAGGGATATTGCCATGCATTTATTGAGATACTTGAGACGCTCTTCCGATCTCAAAGGCTTATTCTTCCCTGTGCAGTAGGACCTTAGATTACATAATTTTCCTGATGCTGATTGGGCATCATGTCTAGATTCAAGAAAGTCGTTTACTGGTTACTACTACTGACTCACTTTTCGTCGTAGTTAGCTTAATGATTTAAAAAGTGAAATTTATGATATAAATTTCACTTGTAACATACACAATATACAGTATTTGATAAATAAGAAAGAATACTGGTCCTGTAATAGCAACTATTTTTTCACATCTGCTTTGCTACCACACAATTCATCAAAAAGGGGAACGAATTTTTGGTACTAGGAACAAAAATAAAAAAGTAGAATAATTTTTACAAGTCAAAAGGAGGGGGGGTGGACAAAAACTGCACGTTTCAGCCAATAGGCCTCATGGGTAATATACCAAACATGACAAATTAATAACTTGAAAAGCACAACACTCAACTCACAGCTTGGATGCGCATGCTAACATTTGATAAGTAACACAATCATTGAATGGGTGCTTGGAAAGTTTTAACCTCTCTCCTTCATCTTCCATGTTTTAGAAATGAAAGAAAATCACATCTAATGGCAAAAAATAATATCAAGAAGAAAAAATAGTAGTGCTTACAAAGAAACTGAAGGGAAAAACATTTAAAAGGGATTAATACTTCAATTACCTGTGTAATACCAAAGGAAATAGATTAAAGGTACATCAATCAGCAATAAACTTCAATGGTAAATAAGAAAATTGAAACCATGAAAAAGAATCACAATCCAAAAAAATATCGTACAGATTGAGTAAACACAAGTGGAATTATGGATTACCTTCTTGTTTCCTAGGTATGATAACAATTTATTTGGCTGGTTCTAGACATCCGAGGAACCTGTAGGTAATGCAAATCTCTACTATATAAGCAAAATTTAAGCAAAGAACAAGAAGATGCAAAATTTTCTCTATGTCATAATGCAGTATCCTCAACTCCATCACATTTTAGTACAATGCAGTTTAACAATAGTATCGTTTTTCTTCATTTCCTCTCCATTTTTTTTATTAAAGAAAAATCACAAGAAAAAGTGTAAAATGGTATTAATGTAAAATGACATATTGCTATGATGCTGCATGTTATCTTGTTGTATTGAGCCTTATGTCAAAAGAGTCAATCTCTCAGCCTTATGTCAGACAGTTTACATGCGGCATGTCATCTTGTTGTATTCATTCCTTGATATTTTTATTAAACCTTTTGGATCCACCATCAGCCATCTAACTTGTTCTCCTGCCCTTTTCCTTTTGCATCAACAAACCAAGGTCAGTTTGTTTAAATAAGAAACTAAAGGCAAGTAATTTAGAAATTTCTCTTTCTTACATTGCCTCTTGATATTTATGAGACCATCATCAAACAATTGAGAATTAGTTTTGTAGTTGTTTATATAATTTGTTGTTCAATTCTATTATGTACTTTGGAAGTTCAAAAGTTTAAGTAGTGTTTTTATCAAGCCACTGGAGTCTTGTGGCCACGTTTTCACAAGTTTCATTAGATACACCACTGGCTTCAACTACTAAATTTTTATCTATGCATTCTACAAGATCCACAAAATCTCCACCACACGCCATAAATTCACAGGTTTAAAACAAACACCTTAATGTGAGCTGCAAACTTCATGAACTCATGCATCTATTAAGACATTAAATAGAATTTTCACACTCTTGCATCTTATAGTCCAACTTACTTCTCAATTTCATTACATATTACTCATGAACCTTCATACCCTAAAATCCGCCCCCCCAACCCCCACACAAAAAAAAAAAAAGACGGAAAAAAAATTCAGTTTCATTAAAAAGACTAAATCTAAAATTTCAAAGATGAAAGAGAACAAATATAATCATGCCACTAAGCAACATATTATCGCATGCGGGTGATTCCATATTCGTTTGAGCAAAGAGCCACTACATTAGTAGTAGATATCAAGCAACGCAACACCAAAACCTACTCCATTGAAAAAGGAAAGTAGTTTTACATATTAAAAATCAGCACTGTCAAAGGATGTTTCTTTTTTAATAGAACTCAGATAAAGAATGTATATGAACTCAGATACTTGACATATAGTTTCCGCCAAAAGTAGACGAACTACATAGTCTAGTTTACATCCTCACTTACAGTTAGCTTCCAAGTAGTGAGTAAAATCTCTATAATGCATTGGCACAGCTAATCTCTAGCCAATGAGTAAAATCTCTATAATATGTTGGCATAATACAGTGCCTAGTATTTGAAAATCAATTAGGAAATTATAATATACTAATTACTAAGCACCATTTCTCTTTCTCAAAAACCTTTTGTTTTCAAATAATTCTTGTTAGTTGATATATTTAGTAGACAAAATATTGCAGATAATCATCAATTTCAAAGTTATATACAAGTAGGGAATTTTACTTGCACATGCATACAACAAAATTATATAGTTGAGTTCCTTCATTTTGACTATGGTAATAATATTTATGGTATTGTTTCACTAAATAATTTAATATGATAATGAAATGTTCCTGCATCAACAGAGCCATATTGGAGTGATAGTGAGATGTTCAATCTTATTACTAATCAAACAGATTTATTTAATAATTCATCAAATTTGAATTCCCATGCGCTAATATAATGTGAGTGGAGATGGTAAAGTTCAACTATTGAACAAGTAAATTTTTACCAGCTATCCCATGTCCAGTGAAGTAACCAAGTGCTGAATTTTTAAGCTCAACCAATATAACAATCATATATGAACTATAAAGCGATTCCCCTGATCCCATCTATTGTGTGATAGCTATATGGGAGCATTATCACCACTAAGAAAGTAGGCCAATGTTGTTTAAAAGATCAAAAGGATTGGAAAAATCTAATAGGCTTGGATAAACAATAATTCTCATGTATATTTTAGTAACCTAACAAAAGAATTAATGACCCACATGAAAACATTTATCAAATTACCTATTACATACCTCATAAATGAGCAATTAAGCATTAGATCACTTCTTCTCCTTTTCCTTTTTCCCCTTCTCCTTTTGAATTAAAAAGTTAACTTTTTCACATTAGCATTATGGGTTCTATTTGATAAAAATGAAGTACAACTAATTTAACTAATAATATTTCATAGAGACAATAATCATTTATCTAATGAAAATAGAAATTTCATGTTTGAACTTAGAATCTGGATTCCAATAGGCTTTACTCTCAATTTGATCTCAGGCTTAATCGATGAATACCCAACACGGAGAAAATCACAGCCAAACCAAAAGCCTCAATTCAACCGACAAGCAACACTGTAACAAGTCCAAAGCCGGAAAAAGCAACCAATAAAAACCTAGCCCACAACTTAGATAAATCAACAATTCCTTACCTTACAGGGCGTTGCATATTGGACGCGGCCAGAAAAGCAAGAAAAAGAGAGTGGCCGGAGAACCTGCGGCTGAAACGGAGGACGTTTGAGAAACCTTGTGGCTGTGACTACTATCGTTCTAACCGATCAATTTCCGCCCAGAAACGCTAATCGACCGGAAAAAGAGAGAGGAATAGAGTCGGAGAAGAGCGCGTGGTCGATGGTGGGGAAGATATTGAAAGCAGCTTCGTTTGGCAAGAAAACGGCCCGACCAAAAAAAAAAAAATATATATATAGGTGCACAAACGGACAAAATAGTGGAAGATGATGGCCGCACATACACTTATATAATAAATAAAAATAATAATAATATCTATAACCTAAATAATTCTATCTGTATTCCTATAATCTATCTATAATCTATAATCTGTCTATAATAAATATAGAGAAAGAGTGTTGAATCAGGAATCTTTTTCACCGTTATAGGAGATTTCATAATCTCAAATCTTTTTCTATTTTTCTAAATTCTTTTTGGCATTTTTTAAAAAATAACTGCCTATTTTTTTGAATATAAATGATCTTCTACTTTGTATAACCATCTAAGTTAATTTTCTAATCTTATCATGTACCTTAGATTTTTTTTCTTTCTTATTTATCTAAATTTTTTTTTGGTGACAATTTTCTTTTTTTTCTTTTCTTTTTTTAAATATAACTAACTATCCACTTTATATGATCACTCACATTCTCATATAAGCTGCACATGTTTTCATATATTTTTACCATCTACATTTTAATTTTCATTGTGTATCTCACTTTTTTATTATTTTTCCTTTTTTGAATCTAGCGACAATTGTTATCCGTCCTTTTTATTTATTTATTTATTTTTGAATATAACTTTCTACTTTTTATAACTATTCACATTTTCAAATAAGATACACTTGCTTTCTTTATATTTTCGTATAACTGCTCTGACAACTAAAAATGTGCATGCAGAATATTGCACTTTCCATTCTGTGTTTTCCTTTCCTACTATGCATTTATATTTATATATATGTATATGCAGATGGAAACTATTATTTTGAAAGTTAATTTTGGTATTTTATCGTCTATGAAAAATTCCAAAAACCCTTTTTCTCTAATATTTTTTTCTTTTACAAGTGGCACCCACTTTCTGGATTAGTTATACATCTTTTCTAGAGCAATTCTAACAAATTTTAAATCTAATTTCAAATCAATTTCCGCACCTCTTTTGGAGCTATTTACACATTTAGTTGTTGCAACCTTCTCCCATGACTTATCAGGTTTTAAGTCCCTTTCTCTGAATAGAAATGATCGATTCGTAACCATGATACTTGCAAATTGAAGATTTACCAACTTTATTTTTTTAATTTATTCAATAGCAATGAGCATTGCATACACATAATTGGAGAACTATTTACCTTCATATTTTTTAATTTTTCACTGGCTTTTCTATGATTATTTTCATTTTTTATGAAAAAAAATCTAACACTCACAACCTGCAAATTGTTAGCTACCCACTATTTTTTTTAAACTGTTGTTCTCACATAATTATTTAGCTTCCACGACTATTTTTATGAAATAATAACTACATACATTGTTAAATTGCATAATTATCACAACTTTATAAGTATTTAAATTAACTTCCTGCTTATCAAAACTGTTTTATCATCAATAAAGTTGAAAGGGCAACACCACTTAGTAGTATAATTCAAACTGCCCAATGGGAACAATATATTGACATAGGCTTAAAAAAATACAATACAATATAGGTTATACCACCAAGCTTTGTATATTACCTTTTTGTTTTCTTTTTTAGAACCACCAAGCTTCATCGTGAAAGTTTCAAGTTTTTAATTGAGAGGGGGGGTCAAGAAACAATTACGGAATGATATGTGCTTGAGTCGTTTGCTTTTCCTAAAGTTTTCTTGACCAGAATCTCTCTAATTTTGCAAAACGATATCATTATTATGCACATTATTTTTTATTTTATTTTATTTTTGTAATAAATCTATAACTCACAATAATTGTAAGAATAAGGATCGATATAGTTTCTTTTAGATCATTTGAAGTCTTACGCCTTGCATCGTTGAGCACGATATATATTTTTTTGTTCACGGTATGCTTGAATCAACACTAGAGAATGATTAGTTTTGGTCTGGCACTGTGGCTGAGTAAGTGGGGGGAAATGGGTAGAAATATTTCTTTTTATACGAAAACAGATATCTTTTTACATAATAAACAAAAACTAATTCACCTTGTATAAGTAGAAATTTAACACAATTAATATAAAAATTTAGCGAATTCAGCATAAAGTGTACAAGAAATAACACAGGGTGGTTCACTTAAAATATACAAATTTGTTATCTATTACACACACACACTAAATTAGTTAAAAATATTACATGACGATGACATAGCTATCTCTTATTATTGGAATAATTTATTACTACATCATTATTTATTTAATCCCTTATTGTCTCTCGTGCGAGAAAATAGTAATAGTAGAAGAAGAGGAGATATTCTTAGGAGGTTTCTTAAGTTCTTGGAAAAAAAAAACAATCTACAGTGTCCAGATCTTCTGCTGAGGTTGAATACATGAGCCTTGCTTCCACAATTTGTGAAATGCAATTGATCTCTTACATTTGTCTGATCTTAAGGCGCCACTACAATTATCTATCCCAATATGGTGCAATAACCGAGACTAGTTGAATCAGCCCGAAACCAAACCGAATGGGCCGGTCCTAGTTCGGGCTCTGTAGCCAAAATAACCGGTTCTGTCCATTCTAGTCCAGTCCCGGGTTTTCTTTTGAAAAACCGGAAACACAGTTGGGTTTTCAGTTGACCTTTTTCTTTTTCATTTTTTTAATATATATAGATTGAAACCGGGTTTTCATTTTTCATAATACCCAAGAGGCAAGAATCACAACTATTTCATTTACATAGTCACTTGTACAAAGGCCTCTCTTATTTATAAGTCTCAATTATTTTACCTTTTTACAAAACTTTCAATGTGGGACAATCATCTATATATATAAGAGAAGGGTGTTTTTCCCGCCTTTTTTGACTCTCTAAGGTTTCTGGCTCTATAAGGTTTCTAGCTTTATCAGATTTTTAGTGATGTCGTTTAATTCTTTTTTGTATTTTTATTTTTATCTTTTTTTTTTTTAGATTGTCATACTAATTTTTTAAATAATATTCACTTTTTCCTTCATTAACCTATATTTGATACTTAATTCACAGTTGTTTCTTTAGTCAAGTATTTTGAATTAGGGATCCGTCACTTGTCAAATCGAACACGAAATTAATTGAAAGTTCTATTTCAAAAAAAGCACATAGTAATTTTTATGATTTGAAAACCCAAGCATAGCACGTCTCTAAACTAATAAATTTCTAAAAGTCTGTAACATTAATTGTAAATTTTAATTTTTAATAATTTTTTAAGAAACTTTTATATAGTTATTGCAGTGCAATAATCAATTGATTTTTTTAAAAATGATAGTATTTTAATTTATCAATTCTATAATTAAATTGAAACTTTTTTATAATTTAAGTGTTACCATATTTAGAGTTGGATTATTTATTTGAGAGATAGACTGAATATTGATACGGTTGCACTGTATTAGTTGTTCAACTATTTATTTTTATTGAATCACCTCGATTAATTTTTATTTATATATGCATAATTAACAAGTACTGTAATTTAAATAAGTGCTACGACAGTTATATTTCTCACATTCTAGACAGGAAGTCCTGAATTGAAGCATACCTACCTCTCCTCTCCCATATACCCACTGTATCAAAAAAAAAAGAAAAATTAACTAGTGCAAAGAGTGTTACTGACAAATAAATTCAAATATAATATAATGGTTATAAAAACTTATGCTTCATAATATTGATATGACTCAACTGGCGGTATTAATAATTTGTATTAAATTTTTATATAAAAATTTATTGACATGTATTATTAGAGTAATTATAGGGAAAAATATTTATTTGACATGAATAACTGATATTAGTTCCCTTCGGCTATCTATACGCACTGAATGAAAAAAATTAACTGATACAAAAAGTGTTACTGACAAATAAATAAATCTAAATATGATAAAATAGTTATAAAAACTTATATCTCATAAACTAACATATGACTCAACTGGCTGTATTAATAATTTATTAAATTTTTGTAAATAAAATTTATTGACATTTGTTATTAGAGTAATTCTAAATAGACATATTTATCTGATATAAATAACTAATATTTGTTAGTTGGTAAACGTGAATTAGTTGTTTATATGCAAGTGGTGAATTTGAAGGCCCACGGTCATCAAATACATGGTTGACAGCTAAACATGTCACTTTTTCATGCCAGATAAATATGTCTCCCTAAAATTACTATTGTTATTATTACTTTTAGATCCCGTGCAACGCACGGGTGAGAATAGTTTAAACTTAAAACTAAATATAAAGGAATTGCACAAAGGTCCATCTTATTTATAAACTCCAATCATATTGTTTTTTTACAAAACTTTTAATATGAGACAATAAAAAAGTTATAGCAATACCACTAAATTTCTTTTTCAAATTGAAATTTTTTAGCCAATAAGCTTCTTTAAAACTCATCATTATTATATTATTTTTTAAGCAACAGTCAAGAACAATTGTGTTAATATATAATGTTACTAGAATTTGTAACATTATAAGGATTTTGTTAAAGAAAATTGTTCGAATTTGTAATATGTTTATTGACTCTATTTAAGTTATATACTATTATTATATAAAATATATATATATATTTATATATACAAGTGGAGAATTTGTGCTTATACATCTTCTCATTTATTTAAGTGATCTTCTTATTAGTAAAAAGTATGAAATGAATTTTCTTACTTTTATTTTGAGTGGTAAGTGTTATTTATTTTTGACAATTATATCATTTTTGTAATATTTAATCCGCATAAATGTATAATAAAGTAGGAATTATCCATCTTTTGTTTTCTGAAAATATTAAAATTGTATCATAAAATTATTAAAATTATAAAGTAGATATAATATTTATGATTTTTACATTTATTTTTCAATTTAGGATACATATTTCAAATATTTAATAATTTTAGATTTGTTAAAATAAAATAAAAATAGAAATACAAGTAAGTCTAGTACTTTTACCTTACAGAGATATGTTAATACTTTGTTGCACATAAAGCCTTTCTATTTGTTTGTTCTAAACTTTGTTTATATGTGTTTTTACGTTACTAAGTATATAGAAATTTTTTTCACAAGCCCGTAAAAAATCGAATTCAATACCCGAGCCCGAACTAAGACCGAAACTGTTTGAGCTTGCCATTTTTGGGACCGGGATCGGGACCGAACCGAAAATATTTGATCCGGTCTTGGTCCTTCAAAAACTCAGGACCAAGACCTGTTTGCACAGCCCTAATAACAAGGATGTCATGCATATTTCCACTAACCCACTATTTTATGAGAGGATGAAACATCTGGAAATTGACTGTCATGTAGTGAGAAACAAATACAAAGAATGTCTGTTCCTCTCCCACATGCTGCCTCTAATCAGCAGTTGGTTGATTTACTTACTAAACCACTTACAAGTCTACAATTTCATAGTCTCTTGTCTAGGTTGGGCCTCGTTGATGCTCATCAAGCTCCAACTTGAGAGAGTAGTGATGAATTATTTCACAGCAGCAGTCTTTAGTTTTCATTTCTTACATTTTTCTGCCCTTGTATCTAATTTTTATATAGTTTCTTTTCCAGTTGTAGTATTTGCTTTCTATTCATTCGTTAGGGATAAATAGTTAGAAGTCAGGGAGCACACGTGAGTTTCACATGCTTCTACTACAGTTAGATATATCACATTCTCGATGTATTGCTTCTTTCCTGATTTGACTGAATAAGAGAACTTATTTTCTCTATCTAAAATTTAGATACTTGTTTTGTAAATCAAAATTTCCATGAAATTCTTTAACATTAAATGCTTGAACTAAATCAACGATAATGGGCATATAGGATACCTCCTAAACACATGAAAACCGGTGTGTTTCTCTATATTTATGTGTGTGCGACATAAAAGTGGAGCCATACTTTAGTTTCCGCCTTTCTAGAAAACTATATGAACAATGATCGATACATTATCTTTTAGATTAGTTGAAGTCTTATATCTTTCATTGTTGAGCACGATCTATATTTTTGTGTTCACAGTAATCTTGAGTCAACACTAGAGAATGGTTGTTTTTGGTCTGGCACTGTGGCTGAGTAAGATGGGGGAAATGGGTAGAAATTTTTCCTTTTATGCGAAAACAGATATTTTTTCACGTAATAAAAAATAATTAATTCAACTTGTTAAAGTAGAAATTTAACACAGTTAGTATAAAAATGTAGCGAATTCAATATAAAGTTTACAAGAAATAATACAGTGAAAATATAATTCACTTAAAATATATAAATTTGTTATATATTGCAAACACACTTAATCAGTTAAAATTATTACATGACGATGATATAGTTATATCTCATTATTGGAACAATTATTACTCCATCATTATTTTGTTAATCCCTTATTGTCTCCGTGCGATAAAATATTAATAGTAGAAGTAGAGAACAGATATTCTTAGGAGGTTTCTTAATTTCTTGGGGAAAAAAACAATCTACATTGTCCAGATCTTCTGCTAAGGTCAAATACAGGAGCCTTGCTTCCACAGTATGTGAAATGCAATTGACCTCTTACATTTTGTTTGATCTTAAGTGCCACTATATTTATCTATCCCAATATGGTGCAATAACAAGGCTGTCATGCATATTTCCGCTAATCCACTATTTCAGGAGAGGACGAAACATCTGGAAATTGACTGTCACGTAGTAAGAAACAAATACAAAGAATGTTTTGTTCTTCCTCCACATGCTGCCTCTAATCAGCAATTGACTGATTTATTTACTGAACCACTTTCAGGTCCACAATTTCATACTCTCTTGTCCAAGTTGGGCCTTGTTGATGCTCGTCAAGCTCCAATCTGAGAGGGGAGTGATGAATTATTTCATAGCAGCAGTCTTTAGTTTTCGTTTCTTACGTTTTTCTGTCCTTGAGATCGGAAGAGCGTCTAGTTTCTTTTCCAGTTGTAGTATTTGCTTCCGATCTCATTAGTTAGGGATAAATAGTTAGAAGTCAGGGAGCACACGTAAGTTTCACATGCTTCTACTACAGTTGGATATATCTCATTCTCGATGTATTCCTTCTTTCATGATTTGACTGGATAAGAGAACTTATTTTATTTTTCTCTCTCTAAAATTTAGATACTTATTCTGTAAATCAAAATTTCCATGAAATTCTTCAACATTAAATGCTTGAACTAAATCAACGAGAATGGGCATCTAGGATACCTCCTAAACAAATGAAAACTGGTGTGTTCCTCTGTATTTATGTGTGTGCAATAGAAAAGTGGAGCCATACCATAGTTTCCCCCTTTCCGGTGGGTTGTACGTAAGGGAGAAAGATAGGTTAGGAGGAAGAGGTCGTGGTCGAGGATCATTTTGAGGAAGAGGTAGAGGATGTCAAAGTTTCGACAAATCTCTTGTTGAGTGTTACAATTGCCACAAGCTTGGACATTTCAATATGAGTGTCATAACTGGGGTAGAGATGCAAACTTTGTTGAAATTGATGAGAAGAAAGAGATGTTGTTGATGTCATATGCGGAGCAAGAAATAGAGATATTTGGTTTCTAGATTCAGGGTGCAATAATCACATGAGTGGAGACAAACCATTGTTTAGTTAACTCAATAAAAGCTTTAAACAGATGGTTAAGCTAGCAGATAATTCGAGGACGTCAGTGATGGGAAAAGGCAATGTGAAGCTACAAGTGAGAGGATGTGTACATATAATTACTGAGGTATTTTATGTGCTAGAATTAAAAAACAACTTATTGAGTATTGGGCAACTGCAAAAGAAAGGGTTAACAATCTTTGTTCAGAATAGTAAATGTCGGATTTATCATCCAGAGAAGGGCTTGGTTATAAAAATTGAAATGTCGGCCAATAGAATGTTCTTTCTGTTGGCCAAGTCTCAATTAAAAAATGCCAAGTGTTTCCAGCCAGCAATGCAAAATGTGTCTTATTTGTGGCATTGTAGGTATGGTCATTTGAGCTACAAAGGCCTCAAAACTCTTCAATGTGAGAAGATGGTTCATGGACTTCCAGAACTTGCAGCCTCCACAACAGTGTGTACAGATTGGATAGTAGGAAACTAATACCAAGATCCATTTCCAAAAAATCACTAAAACTTCAACTGATTCATGTAGATGACTTTAGTCAGAAAAGATGGTTCTATTTCTTAACCGAGAAATCAGAAACCTTTACTATGTTTAAGTATTTTAAGACTTCTGTTGAGAAAGAAAAAAGGCACTTTTATCAAGTGATTGCATACTGATTGGGGAAAAAGAATTTACTTCATAAGAGTTCAAATAGTTTTGTAAGGAGAATGGCATCAAGAGACAATTGACAGTTGTGTACACTCCACAATAAAAGAAAGAAAAAATAGGACAATTATGAATATGGTTTGGATTATGCTTTCAGAGAGGAATATTCCAAAGAATTTTTTGTCAGAAGCTGTTAATTGGGTTGTACACATTCTAAATCAAAGCCCTACCCTAGTTGTGATACCTTGGTTGTGAAGAACATGACACCAGAAAAGGCTTGGACTGGAGCCTACACGACGCTCTTCCGATCTGGCACTTTTGAGAATTTGGATATATCTCACATATTCATGTACTGGATGCCAAGAGAACCAAACTAGTAGACAAAGTTTTATTTGTGTATCGCTAGGAGTCAGTGAGGAATCCAAAGCTTACAGACTTTATGACCCAGTATCAAAAAGGATTGTAATGAGCAGAAATGTCAGATTTGAAGAAGATAAATGCTGCAACTAGGACAAGAATTATAAAAAGTCCGTTGCAGCTGATCTGGAATTGGGTGAAAATGAAGGAGTTGCTATGGGTGGTGCAAATGGAGAGGACAATGAAAGAAACAATGATTCAGAAGAAGGGGAGGCAAACTCTACAAACAATGTGTTACTTAACTGCTGTGACGAAAGACTTAAACGATGACCAATTTGGATGGATGATTATGTGAGCATAGATGAACTGTCTGAAGAAGAGAATGTGGCTAATCTAGTATTTTTTGCACCTGTAAATCCTGTGCATTTTGAAGAAGCTATAAAATATGATAAATGGAGAGCAGCTATAGACAGTGAGATGAAGGCAATTGAAAAGAACGATACTTTGGTATTAACTGACCTCCCAGCTAGAGGAAAGAAGATTGGTGTTAAATGGGTATATAGAACAAAGTTCAATGAAAATGCGGAGCTGGGCAAGTATAAAGCATGTCTAGTAGCTAAAGGCTATGCTCAACAATATGGGGTCAATTATACAGAAGTATTTGCACCAGTTTCAAGGATAGACACAGTGAGAATGATCATTGCACTAGCTACACAAAGAGGCTGGACAATATACCAATTGGACATGAAGTCGGCTTTTCTACATGGTGAACTAACTAAAGATGTGTTCATTGAACAACCGAGGAGCTATAAAAAGAAAGACAATCCACACAAGGTGCTTACGCTGAAAAAGGCTCTAAATGGGCTTAAAGCAAGCACCATGTACCTGGTTCGGTCATATAAAAACTTATTTTGTGAAAAAAGGTTTCTAGAAATGTCCCGGTGATCACACTTTGTTTGTCAAGAAAAGAAAATAAGGTAAAATTCTGATTTTTAGTATTTATGTTCACCATCTTATTTTTACCAGCGATGATGAGTTTATGGTTGAAGAATTTAAGAGTTTTGTGATGCATGAATTTGATATGTCTAATCTGGGAAAGATCAGGTACTTTCTTGGTATCAAAGTGCTGCAAAGAGATGATGGGATTTATATTTGCCAAGGAAAATATGCCTTGGATGTGCTGAAGGAATTTGGAATGGAAAAGAACACTTCTATGCTTAATCCTATTGTTCTAGGGTTCAAAGTTTGCAGGGATACAATTGGAGTTAAAGTGGACGTAACTTTCTTCAAACAAATTGTAGGTTGCCTTATGTATTTGACAGTTACTTGAACTGATTTAATGTTTGTTGTAAGTATTATTAGTGTATATATAGGGTAGCCGACTGAGCTACATTTACTGACAGCAAAGGTGTGTCGAGATACGTGACGGGGATGACCAATTTTGGGATTTTTTTTTTTAACAAGAAGGGAGGAAATGAAAATTTGATTGCTTATATAGATAGTGATTATGCTAGTGATGTAGAGGACAGGAAAAGTACGTCAGGTTATGTTTTCTTAATTAGCTCGGAAGCAGCTTCATAGTCGTCTAAGAAAAAACCTATTATTATTCTTTCAACAACCAAGGCCGAGTTCATGGTTGCTACATTCTATGCTAGTCAAGCCATTTGGATGAGAACGATTTTGCAAAAACTTGGTCACCCACAACATGGCAATACTACTATGTTTTGTGATAACATTTTGACGATTAAGCTCTCCAAGAATCTTGAAGAGCTAAATCGT
>CAVNYN010289178.1:0-14762 GCA_963692815.1 Nyctanthes arbor-tristis | reverse complement strand
GTGAAAATTCTGGGATTCAGGATGTAGCATTGAGCGAAAGAAATGGCAAATGTTTGGATGGATTAGAGAATGTTGGCTTTTATGAGGCGAGGAAATTGCAGGGGAGTGAGATCAGTGCAGATGAATGCGGAAGTTCGGAATTGATTTGTAAGACGATGCATGGATGGAAGGAAGCTGTATCGCCACATTTGGCAGCTGAGAGAGAAGGGGCCATGGTGGGGGATTTCGAGCTCCTGGAGACATTGAAGAGATGCATTGGGAATGTTCTGGATGGAAAATGGTTCAATAAAGAAGAATTGGATGTCATGTGCGTGATTGAGACTGCTGGTGGTGTAGCTAGTCCCGGACCTTCTGGTTCTCTTCAATGCGACTTGTACCGGTGTGTGGTACTTCTTTGAGGCCTTCAGCTTTTAATTTTATCTAATTAGCTTAATTGATTTAATAATTTGAGGAAGAAGTTGGAACTGATTTTATATTGCTGTATATACTTTTACTTGGCTAGTTCAGTGTGTGTTATGAGCAGGAAAATATACAATACTGATTAAGTGCAAGATCTGCTGCTGGGTAACATTATCTTGTAGGAAGCATTTTGAATGGTTTGCAACGGTGGTAATAAACATTAATTTGCCAAAAAGACTAGATAACAAATAAAAAAAATCCTTGTCTGAGCATCCACATGCTTAGATGAGATGTTTATAGATGAAATGTAGTGGGGCCTAAATGAAAAAAGTGACCATGAGAAGTATGGTCTTATGCCTAGCAAATATATGCATGTTCAGTTGTTGATTACACATCGAAGTAACATATTCTTGGTTTAATTTCCTTATTTTGGTCTGTTGTGACAGGCCTTTCCGACTGCCAGCTATTCTCGTTGGAGATGGGCGGCTAGGTGGCATCTCAGGGACCATATCAGCTTATGAAAGTCTAAAAGTACGGGGCTATGATGTTGCAGCTGTTATTTTTGAAGATCACGGCCTTATGAACGAGGTGCCATTGTTGTCTTATTTCCGGAATAGGTAATTGGAGGTCATATGCGTGCTATTTCCTCCCAACTTTTCTTGTTAATTTGTGTGACTTCAGTACCTCCTAGAGGTTAATTTCTTGTCTTGAGCCCTCAATTTTATGTCTGCGCCAATATGTACCTGTGTGTATATTTGTTTTTGGGTTTGTCTTTACAGTTATTTGTACGTTCCTCTTACTTCTGGACTTGCATTAACATCAGCCTTGAATGCTCATATCCCAGAGTGAAGTGAAATTAAACAAATCCTCTTGTTTTTTTTCTAGGGTTCCTGTGTTTGTGCTTCCACCTGTTCCACAAGACATGTCGGATGATCTGATCAATTGGTTTGAGAAATCCCATACCATTTTCACATCTCTCAGGGAAATAATGTTCTCTGCATTTCACGAAAGAATGCTGAAACTAAATGACATGCCGAAGAAGGCATGCGAAATTCTCTGGTGGCCGTTCACTCAGCACAAGTTTGTACCTCAACAAGATGTTACAGTTATAGACTCGCGCTGCGGGGAGAACTTCATTGTTCACAAGGTTTGTTGTCCAGCATGCCAGGGTCTGCTAATCTTCATAAAAGTATAATCTTATTATTTTCAGTACTAATATTACTTGCTGAATCATCATTTTTTTCCTCATACCTCATTTCCCCCAATATATTTTCATATTACTTGCCAATTCACCATTTTTTTTTTCAAATAATACACTGCTAACAAAGTATCTGAATAATGTTACTTTCATCATTATGCAGGTTCAGAATTTTGATTTGTTATCTCAACAGTTTGATGCTTGTGCAAGTTGGTGGACTCAGGGTCCTGATGCTAACTTGCAGGTCAGTCTCAATAAATACATGTGTACAGCTGCTGTATATGGGCATCATGCTACTCAAAACTTTCTTCTGATGTAATTTAAGGGCTGTCTGATTCTCCTTATAATGGAAAGATTTTAGTATAGTGGAATGAGTGGTGGAGATTGATGAATCTTTGAAATGTGTGATTGTAGTTGAGTAGTTGTCATATCGATGGTAGGTAAAATTATAATGTAAAAACTAAAATGAGAATCAAACAGCCCTGGACTCTCATTTTGCATTTCAATTAGTTGAAATTTGAAGATCTGCTAATAGATTTTAAGCTTGGTCTGTGTTAGAGCATCATAATGTTTATTATCTTTCTGGCTAAACTCTTGCTTTTACCTGTACATGAATGGTAATGAGTTTGGCGTGGGTGGAAGGTGAACAAGGATGTTACTTTGAGGGTTGAGATTAACAAATGAGTTTGACAGAATATTGAATAGTAAATAATTTCCCTATGTTAGAAAGGATTCTTACCAACTTCTGGGGATGAAGCACACGAGTTTTGCTACAAATTAATTTTCAGATCAATGCATTTGTCTGTTGATTAGTTTTGAAGAAATATCTGCATGGATATATTATTTAAAGGCATTTTGCAATTTACAGTGCCGTGCTTTTTTAGGCGGTTTCAGATTGAACTTGCTAGAGATATGGGCTATACAGCTGCTAGATATGGGCATGTAATGTTTCCAGAAAATGTATATGAGCCAGTATTAGAATTGGCTGAACTTCTGCTTGATGGCGTCGGAAAAGGTTTGTTCAGGATTTTATCTTTTTTATTTCTCTTTTTCATAATAATATTTGGAAACAAAAGTGTATTATATTATTTTTTTTTTCTAATGCACTGAAATATTATTGATCGTTGATCTTTTTGTAAATATTTCTTTAATAAATTTTTTTCCTGCAGATTCTCTTCAGTTATAAGGATCTTTTGACATTTTTCTGATTGTCTTTCGGCGAAACTGAATGCACAAAATGTATTTTTATCAAGCAAGATATAGGATTTTCAAAACATGGAACTATTAATCATGCAATAGGTTAGACCATGATACCTCTCTAAACCTTAAAAACATGCAGTGAGTTCGCTGAATGCATTACAGATATAGAATCTGTCATAGTACACATATCCCAATATGGATAATCTGATGCTTTATGTCATCTTATGACAAATTTATATCCATGTAGTGGTAAACTGAATCTTCTGTATCACTAAAATTATTATATGCTTCTATTTTGCGTAAAAAAGAGTGGTAAGATTGTGTATATGTGTTTTCCCTTGCATTATAAGCTGTGCTTGAAATATTTGATCCAAAGGCATTATCATAATTTAAATTATCTTCGGACTAAAGGCATATCATAATTTAAGGGTGCGTATGAAAGATTCTTTGAGAATTGATTTTTTGAGAGTAATTTTTTTTTGGAGAACATGTGGTTAGAAGTATTATGGGGAAATGTGAAAAATGATTTTTTAAAAGAATGAATGGTTGAAAGTGAATTGAGGTAAGAATTGATTCTTGAAAAATCTATTTCATACACAACATAAATAACACTGCTCCTCAAAGTGACAATGTGGCAGTTGGGTATCTAAGCTAATAATGCTATATATCCTGAAACTTTTGGGTGGAAAGCATTCTTAGTGCCTGCTGCTTCCTATGTTCATCTGCTCCATGAATCATAAAAATGATGAGCGACTTCTATATCATCTGAATCTTTATTCTGATTTTCATATATGGCGCAGTCTGAAGTTGCCGTACTTCCTGGCTTTTTTAGGCTATTGGAAGTGTTATAGTAACACTAACTGCTAGTTTAAATTATTTTATGATTCCAGAATGGGCTTCTCGCGTGTATTTTTCTGATAACGGTTCCACAGCAATAGAAATTGCACTCAAGATGGCATTTCGCAAATTCTTGTTTGATAACAAAGTGCTCTTAGACCTTACAGATACCAGCATGGTTGAAAGATTTATTGATCTAAAGGTAAGTACATTTTTGCTGACTTGAAAGGAATGTTAATGATGCCACTGAACTCCATATCCTCTCCCCAGTGTATGCAGCTAATTTCTCCACGTGGTTGTCATTGTGAATCACGTGGATCTTTATGCAATTATCTTTACTTGTTTTTGTATAAGCTAAGCTTCTTTAGAGTTTGTGCTCTTGGAAGTCCTTTGTGGTAGGATATGATATCTATAATGTTTAACAGGAATATCCAATGACTACCAAATCTGATTTCAAGAACAAAAAGTATTGTTTTGTTTTCAATTTTCCAATTTTCCATTTTCTACTGATTCAGTGGTTTTAGAGAATTTGGATGCCTATAGATGGCAATTGCCTGCGTGATATTTGTTTCAATATCTATCATACAATGAAACAAAGTATAGATTACACATCTTTCAATTGGACCTAGTGACTTGCTTATTGTTTCTGTGAATTAGGTCTTAGCTCTGACAGGATCTTATCATGGAGATACATTGGGTGCTATGGAAGCACAGGCGCCTTCCCCCTACACTGGATTTCTGCAGCAACCTTGGTAATGACATTTTCTGAAAATATGTATATCCAGTTCGCTTTTACGAAAGCATTCTATTGTCTGTGCCATGGAATGCTAGCCTTCTAATCTGGTTAGTTTTGCTGAAATTACGCAAGTTGTGTAACTTATTTTCCCTTTTTGACCTCAAAAGTCTAGATGTAGAAGTTATGGTGGCATTTATGCACATAATTTTTTAACCCTTGCCACGGAAAATTGTCAATGACACTGAGAAATCATTGTAATAACTACAAAAATCTTGATTGGAGCAAACTCTGTTGTATCAGCTGAATACAAAATATTTAAAATGAACATCTGATTATATAACCATGAAGACTTTACTATTATGATTTGAATTTTAGCTTATAAATGCTTAGTTCCATTTGTGCTGGTTAGTAGAGGTAGAGATACCGCTTGATCATTGTGGTCTATCCATGGTTTGCCAGGATATTAGTTAGAAAAATTCATTTTAGCACGGTATATGGACGTGCTTGATTTCAAAACTCGTTTTTTTGTTATATTTGGTGTATTCTTGCTGCTTCAGTAGTTGCTTACCATGAAAGCGGGTGTTAGTTGTTGGATATAAATGTAATCTTCAATTCCATGTTTCTTTTACTTTTATTATTATAGCTTGGTTTGGGGTATTATGTAATCTCCATATTTCCTTTAATTTTTTTTCTAGTTTGATTTGAGGAATTCTGGTTTGACATCACATTGTCATTTCACTCAATATTGTTGCATAGAGTTTTGATTTAATTTTTGTTCTTAAATTGAAGAGTGTCAATGGAATGGGGATTGCAGACATCAGTGATGTATTGCCTTTAAAATCTTTTTTGATAGTACATTTTCTTTCACAGCAAATTTATATGATTTGTTATGCAAGATATTTTCATTCACTCTGCACGCCTCTTTTATTGTCTTGCATATGTAGCACCTAATAAATGTAATCTCCGATTCCATGTTTCTTTTACTTTTATTAGTATACCTTGGTTTGGGTTATTATGTAATCTCCATATTTCCTTTAATTTTTTTTTCTAGTTTGATTTGAGGAATTCTGGTTTGACATCACATTGTCATTTCACTCAATATTGTTGCATAGAGTTTTGATTTAATTTTTGTTCTTAAATTGAAGAGTGTCAATGGAATGGGGATTGCAGACATCAGTGATGTATTGCCTTTAAAATATTTTTTGATATTACATTTTCTTTCACAGCAAATTTATATGATTTGTTATGCAAGATATTTTCATTCACTCTGCACGCCTCTTTTATTGTCTTGCATATGTAGCACCTAATAAATGTAATCTCCGATTCCATGTTTCTTTTACTTTTATTAGTATACCTTGGTTTGGGTTATTATGTAATCTCCATATTTCCTTTAATTTTTTTTTCTAGTTTGATTTGAGGAATTCTGGTTTGACATCACATTGTCATTTCACTCAATATTGTTGCATAGAGTTTTGATTTAATTTTTGTTCTTAAATTGAAGAGTGTCAATGGAATGGGGATTGCAGACATCAGTGATGTATTGCCTTTAAAATCTTTTTTGATAGTACATTTTCTTTCACAGCAAATTTATATGATTTGTTATGCAAGATATTTTCATTCACTCTGCACGCCTCTTTTATTGTCTTGCATATGTAGCACCTAATAAATGTAATCTCCGATTCCATGTTTCTTTTACTTTTATTAGTATACCTTGGTTTGGGTTATTATGTAATCTCCATATTTCCTTTAATTTTTTTTTCTAGTTTGATTTGAGGAATTCTGGTTTGACATCACATTGTCATTTCACTCAATATTGTTGCATAGAGTTTTGATTTAATTTTTGTTCTTAAATTGAAAAGTGTCAATGGAATGGGGGTTGCAGACATCAGTAATGTATTGCCTTTAAAATCTCTTTTGATATTACATTTACTTTCATAGCAAATTTATATGATTGGTTATGCACGATATTTTCATTCGCTCCGCACGCCTCTTTTATTATCTTGCATATGTAGCACCTCATAATTTTATGTTATGACCGCTCGAGCTCCTGTTGCATTTACCTTCAAGCAAAGGCTTTGGGAAGCAAGAAATAATAATATTGCACTTGGTGAAATTCAATGTGATACTGAACTTTGAAATTCTTCAGGTACAAGGGAAGGGGCCTCTTTCTAGATCCGCCAACAATTTGCATGCATAGTGGTGTTTGGAAATTATGCCTTCCTGAGAAGATGCAAACTGAAAAGTCTAAACTGGAATATGTCTGTAAGTGAAGTATCTTATGTTATCGTTTTGTCCATTACATTCTATCCTCCTAAAGTTGGCCGGTTTCTTCTCAGATTTCAATTCACGTGATGAAATCTTTGAGAGCAATCGTAATGGGTCAGGTCTAGCTGTTTTTTACACATCATTCATAATCCAAGAGATGCTGTTACATCGAGATTATACTGGGGTTGCCCATATTGGCGCATTGATTATTGAGCCAGGCAAGACTATGTAGTAGGTTTTCTTTTTAATATGTATCTTGGCAAGTCCCGTATAGGTATTATTTCCTTCTGGATTTGGGGTTTATTGTGCATAAATTTGAAATTGCTATTTCTATGGCTCAATGCAATAATTCCTAAAGCTTCAATTGGTGAATTTTCTGTTGCAAATGGATCAGGATTTCTCACTGATAGTTTCCTTTTGCCATTTAAGAGCAGTATCTTTAAGCAGCTTATCCAGAAATCATAGTTCTGATTAATTCTTTAGTTTCTGATTTGTTCTATCTTACTCAGATCCTTGGCTGAGGAAAGCTCCATTCTGTTTATAGATAGTGAGTGTAAGATCGACTTTGACCACCAAGTTCCGTGAAAAAGTTCAATTGTCTGAGATTCTGGTATATTTTTGAAATTACATACCTTCAGAGAAACTTGTAATGGTGAAACTGTACTTGTCTTTGTCCAATTATTGTCAGTACTAACTCCATTTATGCTTTCTGAGAGGTTGTATGTACTAACATCTGTGCCCATCTTCTTTGTTTGGGGGCGGGTGGTCACTGGATGGAGAATAACCCTGAGATTTGCAACTTGATGGGTGAATTATTACAGGAATCTGGGGAATAATATTTATTTACTATTTTAACTGCAATGAACACAGTGATACAAGCTGCTGGTGGAATGCTAATGGTTGATCCACTATTTCAACGCATGCTTGTCAGAGAATGCCAAAATCAGAAAATTCCTGTTATTTTTGATGAGGTTTTTACTGGATTCTGGCGTCTTGGATCTAGAGAGGTTAGTCATGCAGTATGTTGCAAATCTTTTACCCCATTGGACTTGCTATTATTTGATTGATACCCCATATCTTTTTGTTTAGTCTGCTGCAGAATTGCTGTGCTGTCAGCCAGATATATCTTGTTTTGCAAAGTTAATGACAGGTGGCATCATACCCTTGGCTGTCACATTAGCGTCAGAGGCTGTTTTTGAAGCGTTTTTTGGAGATTCAAAGGTAAAATATATTTTCAGTTCATGGATATATTTGGAACACAACTATCATGGGTGGGAGACTTTTCCTGGCACATTTGAGTAAAAGTT
Organism: Nyctanthes arbor-tristis; assembly: GCA_963692815.1. Taxonomy (NCBI): domain Eukaryota; kingdom Viridiplantae; phylum Streptophyta; class Magnoliopsida; order Lamiales; family Oleaceae; genus Nyctanthes; species Nyctanthes arbor-tristis. The sequence goes on along the minus strand of CAVNYN010289178.1, from coordinate 6,820 downwards.
GGCTTACAATTGTGAAATCCACCAAAAGTCTGTTTATTTATAAAGTTACTTCCCAATTTTAAGAATTCTATGCTGGAACTTAAAAGTCACATCCTGATTAATGATGACCTTCTTGTTTTTCAAACTATAGAACTTTTCTGGACTTTCAGTTGTGAGTTATACTCGACAAAAAATTACACACTTCACTTGCCTCAACAAGTTTGGGTCTCTTGTCTTTTTAGTATGCATAACAAGGACATCTGAACACTCTCAAGTTTGTTAGTGATGACTTCTTTCTGTTCCGTGTTTTCTCAATCAATCAAACTGATGTATATCTTCCTTTCATGTGGCATATATTTTACCGCTACTATTAGAGCTTTGTTATTTCATCTCCGGACCCATTTTGCAGTGGATTATGGTCAACTATTGATTTGTGTCACTTCCTTCATCTTCACAAATCAAATTCTTTTGGAGTCTTTTCTTTTCTTTTCTGTACTATTTTTTCCGATTATCTTTTCTCATAATTTATATGGAATGATGTCTTTGCATTTCAAAAAATTCTTGACTTTTTAAAGATTGTAAAAACTTAAATCTTTAACTCATAAAATATACGGCAAATTATTTTTATAAAATCATCAATAAAGATATGAAGTACCTATTTTTAGAATGAGATGGTCCATGCTTCAATTTGCAACAATTATATCTGTATAAACCAATTCAAATTCTCTTTTTCTAATCTCTCTTAGTCTAATCCTATAATTGTTGCTGGTGATGCTGTCAAGTACAAATCATATATTTCGTATCTTTCTTCGATCTCTAGAAGCTCATGTGACATGTTTTCCTTTGCAAAACTTTAGACTTTGAAAATTAAGTGACTTGGCCTTTTTTTCCGATAGCCATTAGTCATAAGCACCACCAAGGTTTATTTGGTGGATATTTAAATTTTTTTATTTTCAGCTTTGTTACTGCTGATCTTAGGTCCACCTTGTCTAATGTTATGCCTAGTTTTAAAAATCTAGAAATAATTATTTTCCAAAAGTTGTCAAGCACTTGTATATTTTGATCAAAGTCAGGCACATATAGTCAAATGGATAAGTCTTAATTCCTTTCGTTAGAACTCCAATTTTTGCTTTTCCTTTCACCTCTACCAATGCTCCACTTTCATGTCTCACCTTAGGATTTGAATTCCCCATTTTGATGTAGATTTATTTATTTATTTTTTGGGGGAAAAAGACCAACAAAGCCATGGCATGGTTTTAAGGCCTGCACCTAAACTTTGCTAGTGTGGTTTGGATCCCCCCTACCCTTTTATTAAATAAAAAAGGAGGAGGGGGCTTAAACTGTACGTCCAAGATTACATCCTAAGAAGCCCCATTTTGATATAGATATGCTTGTTTGAAGACATGTAATTTACGCACCTGCTATCCAACAAGCATTGGCTTTCTTTATCCTTGTGGCAACTGGAGATGTATCATTAGTTGGTTGCAGTGCCCTCAGGAAGAAATATGCTAGGTTTAATTGTTTTAGGTTGCACATTTTGTTTGTGGAGTATATTTGACTCAACAATCCTTTCACACATGTAGCATAGCGTCTTTCACATGTAGTACTGTCTTTCCTTTGTACCATCAACCATCTTCAACATGGTTGTTCCTTTTGCAAATTACACTTTTTCAATAAGCCTTCTTTGCTCAATTTTCTTCTAAAATTCTTCTACCTCTATGGCTCCATTTGGGATTGTTGTTAGATGCCCAACTAATGAAAGTTTTTGGTAAATTTTCGAGAGAGTGATTATTGGAGAAGCAATAACATTCTACAGCAGATTTTGAGAAGTGGCAAAAGGTAGCACTTCTGGTTTTAGCTTCTCCAATTAATAATAATTAAATTGTCGAATTTAACTCTATATTTAATATTTTTAGTACTTTTTGATATTTTGGATAAAGATGGAGAAAATTTACAAATCATCTTTTGCAATAATCTATTTTATTTAAATTTTCTCATTGAATCATAATTTATTTGATTGTGCACTATAGATGTTTATTTATTTATTATTTTTTTGTATATTTTTGTTAATTGGTTAATTTCAAATAATTTTTTCCATCGAAAAGAAATTCAAAAATAATTTTCATTCAGTTGTTGCCCGTCGATGTTTTGTAATTCTTTGCGAATATAATATTACATAAAAGAAAAAAAATAAAGATACCATATATAATAATAAATAAAGGCATTATTTAAACCGTGTACTTTTTAGTAAATATAAACAGAAACAGAAACAATTAAATACCAAACATTTAAAAAATGCTTTCGGACCCTACATCAATTTTAATAAAAAGATTTTTTAAACATTAAACTGATTCTTCTCATAGTAGCTTTTTTCATTCAATACAGTAGAAACTACTTATTGCACAAGTTACAGCAATACCCAACTAATTCTATCCCTTGAACTTCTTCCTTATTGATTCACAACTGAATTGTCGTTTTTCAATTTTTTGGGCAGAAAATTGAGCATTTAGTGCGAAGTATTCTCAATTAATTTTTTGAAAAGACGATCTAGTCACTGCTCATATGATTTGAACATTTGAACGAATCCATCAGTTTATCTATATCTAACTTTTGTCTCTATTTACTTTATTTTCTGCCACTTTTGCATTTGTAACATGCTCACCATTAGACTCATATTTGGTCTACAAGTCCATTGAGCCTATTCAAAAATTCTCTAACACATTCTTTATCCATTATGTTTATATTTTGCAATTCTTCTCTTCTTAAAAAGTTGCAGTTCAATGAGTCTTACCTTCAAATCTATTTGGTTCTTTTTTTAGAATTTTCCAAGTTTCATTTGGTTTTGTTTGTTATCATGATTTTTGGAAAGACGAATATGCTACCCGTCTATATAATCTTGGCAGAGTATCTTCATGTCATTGTCTCATGTCATTAAGTTTCTTCTTCACAACGATCTAATTGCTCATCTTGATTTTTGAGTTCTTCAAAGTCATCGTCGTCCATATCCCATACATTGATCGAAAGAAAATAAGTCCTGATCTTCACACAGCAAAAATCATAGTTTTGCCTGTAATGAAATGGATCAAAGGACTGTTTTAAACTTCCACTTGATTTGCTTGTATTGCCATTTTTTGTTTGTCATCATGATTTTTGGAAAGTATGACTATATATCTTTGACAGAGTATCTCCATGTCATTGTCTCACATCATTAAGTTTCATTGTCTCACATCATTAAGTTTCTTCTACACAAAACCTAACTGCTTATCTTGATTTTTGAGTTCTTCAAAGTCATCATCCCCATATCCCATAGATTCATAGAAAGAAAATAAGTCATCTTCACCCAGCAAAAATCATAGTTTTGCCTGTAAAGAAATGGAAAAAATGACTGTTTCAAACTTCCACTTGATTCGTTTGTGCTTGCCATTTTTTTAAACTCAAAGGTCCTCTTTTTAAATTTTACACCCTCTGTCCCAAATATATAGTCCACTATTCCTTGTTGGGATGTCCCTAATATATAGTCCTCTTTCTTTATTAAGAAGTCTAACTTGCATTATTTTACTAATTTACCCTCATTTAATACTTAAGTTAAAACTATCAATTTTAATTTCTGCTCAATAAATAAGGCTAAATTAGGAACACGGATTGCAAAATGTATGTTTCCAATACAATTTTTAATCCACGTGAAAAAGCAAAATGGACTATATATTTGGGACGGGACGGAGTATTTTTAAGCCTAGTGCTAAGTCTCTGCTGCACTGGTAAACCAGTCCACTTGCAGAGTCTTTAGTTTTGGGTGTTTTTATCTCTTAAGTTTCTACTATTACTTGCAAGGTAGTTCGATTCTCCATGTTTTAGAATGTCTATATTTTTATAGACCTTTATGTACGAGCATGTTTGGGATGGCTGAAATTGTAAATTAAGTGGTTGGTAGTTGAAATATGTCGATAAAAAGTGATTTGTGGTTGTTGATTCTAGAAATTGTGTGGGTGCAATTGAAGTTTGACAAAGTTAAAGTATAATTGATGTTATTCCAAACATTCAGAGCTTGTCTTACATGTAACTGAAAACCTGAAATTTTATTCCGGTTTCAGCTGAAGGCTCTTTTGCACGGTCACTCATATTCTGCACATGCCATGGGGTGTATGGCAGCTGCAAAATCTATCAAGTGGTTCAAGGACTGCAAAACAAATATTAATTTGATCGGTGAATCAAGAATGCTTCAGGAGGTATGTGGATATATTTTGAATTTCCATTTTCCATTTATTGTCTATTTGCTCTGGTCTCTCTCTGGTGCTATGCCAACAGTTAGTGCAGGTAGAAAGATAATAGCTTCTATGTAACTAGATTGGGCTCTTGTATGGAGCCCAAAAACCAATAGAAGGCAGCCAAGTCACATGTCCATATGTGACTTGGTTGTTTTCTATTGGTTCTCGGGCCAATCTGACTCCACCGAAATTACCCTTCTAATGTAGGGTGAAAAAACCTAAATTTGGAGTTTTCTCCCTACAAATGCAAACAGTGTTAGGGGGAGAGAGGCAAATAAACCCATTTTTGGGGTTTTGGGGGAGGGAGGATGGGGTAAAAGGGCCGAATTTGGCCCCTCTATTACCTTATTCTCTGGCGCATTTAATAAATTGTAAATGCATGGCAACCAAACAAAGGTCGCCAAATCCAATTGTAGGGCCAAGAAATAGGTTTTTCCCCTACATCCATATATTTCCCCCTGATTTTCCCCTACAAATTATTTGAGAATAGGCTTTTCCCCCTAATTTTCTCCCCTTGGCCTTTCTCTCCCTACATTAAAAATGCTCCAAGGGTCAGAAAGCTGAATTTTATTCTAGTATTTTAAGTGTTTTACACATTGCTTGAACTTTTTAGCGACTTTGATTTGGTCTTATTGTAACCTACTTATACAATATTTAGAGCTCCATGAGCCAGTTTTAATCTCTTATTTCTTTCTTTAGATAAAGATCTACCCACCCAAGAAGTGGTAGTATTAATCAATATATATCCGTTTTATTACATGAGCACATCTTAGACGCTATAGTTATGTTATTTTTCCGATTTAACTGACAATTCCAGGGGTGTTAAAGAAAGGACTTTATGAAATTCATGTGGTGATAGAGGGAAGATGGAACTTAATCTTGATTAAAGGCATTTCAGATCATCATCCTATTGCAATTGGCTGCATCTCCAATTTTTGGTGATCAGCATTTTTAATTGCCTTATTGTTTTTCTGGTCTTTGCAGTTGTGGGATCCAGATCTAGTGCGCCAGATCTCATTGCATCCAGCCGTTCATAGAGTTGTTGCATTAGGAACTCTCTGTGCTATTGAACTCCAAGCTGAGGGAGAAAATGTCGGGTAATCATTTCTCGACTTAAAAGCTGTTCTCGGTATAACATATCTAGATCAGTTTCTTTTCCTTGCCAATCAATAAAAGAGTACATGTTGACAGGGCGTAGGTGGCACTCTTCTTTTTTAACCCTAATTTCATGAAAGTTGGCCGTGACAAATTCTTCGAAGTGCGCAAAGTTTGGTATTTAGTTAAGCTAGTTCCCTTCCGTTACCTTGAACCCACGGCATTAAAATGAACCCACCATTCTCAGTTAGAGGACGTGGTGTTCAGTGTTCTTAGAAGAAAGCTCTTAGTGACCTAAGTTGGAATTGATTACTAGAGCAAAAGGAGGTAGAAATTCGAAGTCCCCGCCCTCCCATCCCAAAAAAAAAAAAAAAAAAAGAAAAAATCCCAGGGGCGGCAGTGGGGAAAAAAGGAATTATGACCATTACCAAACCATCCACATCAATCCACCAGCTACCACTGACAAACAATTTTTCTCCCACCAAGAATTACAGCTGATCCACATGATGATGGAGATTTGAGATTTGTGAAATTATATTCCTAGGAATTGAGAACACGGTAAGCCTGTGATGGATATTTTACGAGACCAAGTCACTGTTGAGTTTGGTGGACATGAAGCTCACAGTGATTGGGGGGTGGGGTGGGGTGGGGTGGGGATAGAGGTGAGAACTGGAATGGGGGGTTAAGTAGTTAGGATCAGCCACGAGGAGTGGGAGGTGATCACAGGGAGAGAGAGGAACACAAAAGGAAACAGAAACAGAATCTCATCCCAAGTACAAGAAAACCGAACAAAAGTGATGAAGCTGGGTGTATGGACCAAATGGGCGTTATAGAAGTACTGAGAGATTAGTTGTGTTCTGGAAATTTGTTAATTTCTTCTTCATTATTTTCCGTTTTTGGACATGGAATCACTGCTCCCCAAGATCTAAACTGTAGTGAACAACGTGCAGATATGCTTCCATGCATGCAAGTTCTCTTCTGAAGAAGCTACACGAGGATGGCATATACATGAGGCCACTTGGTAATGTCATTTATGTCATGTGCGGGCCTTGCACTTCCACTCAGGTCTGTCGCCACATTCTGGAGACAATTTTTGCCGGAATTCAAGAGTTCAGCCAAGTGAATGGCTTATCAAGATGTGTAGTTGACAAATGTTAGTTCGCTATAACCTGAGGACATCTCTTATTTGTGCGAAACTTGAGATAAAAATCCGTAATGCTCAATTATTTCTGAGGCTGGGGAGTTGTGTAGGATGATGTGGTTCAAGAGTTATTTGTTAAGGTCTTTACTTGATTAGATTGGAGTCGCACATAATGTAAACTCTTCTATTAACTTAGTAGATATTAACTTCTTAGAAGTATGCTACTCTCTGTTGGATAATGTGCGGTGATGGTCATATACTCCATTAGTTACATGCAAAATAAAATGCGCCGCTTTTATTTATTTATTTATTTTCGGGGGGGGGGGGGTGTAGGGGAGTC
>CAVNYN010289177.1:0-37792 GCA_963692815.1 Nyctanthes arbor-tristis | reverse complement strand
TGATTTCTGAATGGAACGGCCCATCCCAACAGTTCAATATGCGCCAAAGTTGACACTTCAAGCCCAATCAACACCTTTTATATATATATATATATATAACTGAAATTTAAATATCTAACTGTTTTATAGGGATGGCAACGGGACGGGTATGCCTTCCCCTGCCCCCGCCGTGGCCCTGTTAAGAAAATCTCCACCCAGTAGCCGCATTGTACCCGATAGAATAGGGTACGGGGCGGGTACAAAAAAAATTACTCGTTACCCGCGCCCGTTAAGGAAAAAATACTTAAAAAAAAAAAGAACGGTGCGGTGCGGTGTGGCGGCAAAGGTTTTGGAATTGGGTGGACTAATGGATACTTGAAGTTGAAGGGTTCGAGTTGGACAGAGACAAAGACGAGAGGAGGAAAGTTGATTTATGGACAAAGTTTGGTTTGTCTTTGAATTAATTTTTTTGCTTTAAAAAAACTCAAAATTTGAATGAATTAATTATTAAAATTAGTCAAAAATTCAACAAAAATGGTACTAGTCCGGATGACTAAGAGTTATTGTTTCTATCTTATGTATCTAGGGTCAAACTCTCACAAACTCACTACTTAGGTTTAAATTTTTTTCCAAACAAAAAAATGTATAAAAAAAATAAATCAAGTATTGAGTCGGGCGGGTTGGAGCGGTCATTACCCAAACTCGACCAAATAAGACTTCGGGGCGAAATCTTTCATCCCGTACTCGCGAGTATCGAGTAATTCCCGTCCCGTTGCCATCCCTGTTGTTTTACAATATGAAAGGTGGGTATGATTCAAACACAGGAACTTTTACCTGAAATTTAAATATCTACCAATTCAAACCACAACACAATCAACACTTTGAGTATTACTTAATTAAATTTTTTTACTTTTACTTAAAAAACTATAATACTACCTTAAATCATCACTCTCACTAATCATCACTAATCACCAATATTAAAAAATGTGGATGATAGAAAAACTTTTTGATTTCTTATTTTGCCCTTATATATTCTCTCAAATTCCTTCTTTAACCTTTCCCTCATTAGAAAAAGATAAAAAAATTAAAAAAAAAAAAAACTCTTCATTTCTCAAGTGAAAAAAAAAAGAGAAAAAAGAAACTCTTCATTTATCAAGAGATGCGTTATGAGAGAGGGGGGAAAAGAGGGTAATTTTATATTATTGAAACTAAGAATATGCAAAGATGTCTCAACTTAGAATTTAATATAAGCTGACTTTTAGGAGTACATATAGTTCGTTGTAATTTTTGAGAGAAATATGTAAAAATTTTAGTTTTATATTTTTCTTTATTTACAAGCAATAGCCCAATCTTTTATATTTCATTCAATCGAATGCAAATTATATTTATAATAACTTTATTTCTCTTTTTTTTTTTTAACATTCTTATTTTGATCAATTATTATATCTATGAAAAAAGTAATTTTTGTTTTCCTTTGTTATTTATTTTATTCGATAAGTATAATTTGATAATACAAAAACGTACACAATTTGATACTCAGTTGATAAATTACTAGTCTTAACCACACGCAAAAGCACGTGAAAAGAGAAGCTAAATTATTTTGTCATGTCTAAGAATTGAAATCACTAACTATTAGTTTCTACAATTTCCTTCCTGTACAAATACCTCAGGGCGTCTACCGCGCATGTACTTTCTAAGGGTACGTTGAGCATACTCGCCTTTCTTCTCCTTTTGTATCCCTGAAATTCCATAAGCATATCAACAAAGATTATGGTTTAGATCTTCAAATTAAAGTTCACTCTATTTGGCAACATTGACATTGCTAAAAGATGTCTGTATGTAGTAAAATGAATTGTATTTGGATTTTAATCATATTTTATTGTTTACTTTGATTCATTGGTAGATGTAAAATTCAAATTAACTAGATCTTTAGCAACTACAATAATGCAGGGTAGGCTTCGTCTATCTATGTCTCAAGTGTACAACAAGAGAAACAAGAAAATGCATGCTACATTAAGAAAGAAGTCTTTATCTACAGTGTGGAGTATTTATTTATACATTTAATGAATACTCGAAAAATGGTTTATACTAATTATTTGCCATTGTTAAAGACTCAAGACTTTTGTAGTGGCACTTGAAAACAGGGGATTTGCATTACAAGAAAGTGAAAAAGGGGCCAATGGATACTTGATTTGTTGGGAGTTTCTCCATATTTGTTGAATGATGACCAACACTAATATTATTTGGCTCACCGTATTACTATTAGACCGATGAGGATAAACTAACGTTGCTACTCAAAAAGGTTTCAGTCATACATTTCGATATCATCAAAATAGGCAGAAGACAAGTTAATTTGAGCTAAGTAAGGCCAATTTTGATGTAGTGACTACTCATCAAGTAAACAGTCATATTTCCAAAGATTAGTAGATGGTCATGTAGACTAACTCACTAAAGAATTCTTAAAGACTCCTTTGTTTGTTTGTTTATTTGTTTTTTGTTTTTTTTTTTTTTGGTTTTTTGTTTTTTTTTTTGAGTGAATTCTGAAAGACTCTTAGTAGGAAGTTCGAGTAAAACATCCAAGACATTTTACCATGTGATGACGTCGCGCGATAAAAATAAGTAACCAAAATCGAGATAATTTCTCATGATCAACATGCTCAAGAAGAAAAGGAAGATGATGATGATGATAATAATAATAAATAAATAAATAATAAAAACAAGTAGTAGAATTTATTAATAGTCGCAATGTAAATTCCCAAAATATCTAAGCCTCATCCACATGCTATCTAGCAGTCATTGAATGAGCCATGTGAAGAATGGTCTCTTTGTTTTTGCTTTCACAAGGTGAAAGATAATGTACTTTTCATTTATTAAAACTTATACTTTAAATAATAGCAATACTATTTTATTGATTACAATACACATTAAATTGGGGTAATATTCTTACTACTTTTTAATAAGAAATGAACTATAATTTGGGACGGATGAAAAAATAAAATTAGAATATCTTTATTGGGCGGAGGTAGTATTGTACAAGAAGTAACACAAATAATTGCAAATTCTTATAAAAGAAGTGGAATACTCCAATTAAGAAATAAACAAAGCAAAAGTACAAAAACTTGAAGTAACAACATTTAAAGAGCTTGACAAAAACTACACTAATGATCTAAACTCAAGATATCGTATACTTTTGATTTTTATAATAATGTTGAAGATCTAAGGGGAAAGCCAAGCTATCAACTTCACGTGGTTTATTTGGCATTAAGTTCCTTGGCCGGCTTATATTAGTACTTGTTTATTATGCCCAACAACGAATTTTATGGGATTCTCCACCTAATTATTATTGGTGTATAATAATTCACATTTGGACTAACAAAAATAGAGATTTTTTTTTATAAATTATATATCTGGTTTTATGTGGGTCGTAGCAATTTTCCCTCTTAGTTTTAAGTTGAACTAATCATTGTAAGCGTGTTATATGCATCAATCTCTTTCATAAAATAAGTCTTTATGATAAATGTTTGCCAACAATCCCAAAAACAAGAAGAGAAAGGAACCCGGTCATAAATGATCTTGGTGATAATTAAATTTTTCTTTTTTCTTGGTGATAATCAGTAAAAATCATATCATCAATTTATTTCAAGTTGATACAGAAATCCATGGTTAATGCTCATAAAATCTTGTTAAAGAACAGCAAAAATATTCTATAATGTGTCCACCACTTACTGGTTGAAGAGCCAAAATATACATCAGAAATACACATCAAGAAAATAATGTCATTTGACTAAAAAAAAAAAAGGACTAAAATATGGGGTCCATGAACCACAATCGATCAGGAGTTGGCCAAAACAAGCAAAAAAAACCATAGCAGTACAGTTAACCCCACCACGAACGTACTGTGAATTCTCTCTTTCTTTCTGTCTTTTCTCATCTTTAGCCATTCACGGGGACGAGGGTATCTTGAAACTACGAGGGAATTTTGATTTCTCTTTTCTATTTTTTCTATTATTTTGGGTGGCCAGAGAAAACCCATCAAAATCTGTAAACGTGTGGTCTTTTTCATTTTGTTGTCACCTGTAAAAGAAATGCATAAAGATATCTTCTTTGTTTATCGCAATTCACCTGCTCTGCCACAATTATTCGGTGGGACAAATTTCTTTGTGTGTGTATCTGCTCATGCGTGTTGGGATTTGTGTTGATTAGTGTTCATCTTGTTTAGTTGAAACCGTGAAGACCCTTCTTGATTTCAGTATTCCTAACTTTCTCTGCATTTTATTTCTCATTACTATATCATTTGGCTTATCCTATCCGGGTCTGGCTATTCCTACCCATAAAGAGAATCTATTCTCTTACACTTTATTTGCTTGGCTTTCTGATCTTCTCAGATGCTTCTTGGAGTCAAAACTTCTTAATTTCTCTTGTGAAAGCCCCAATATAGATATGATGATCATAAATTGTTCTTGAAAATTCTGAACTTCTGCTACAATTTGTGTGCAACAGTGAGAGTAATTTTGCCACTTTTATTGTTCCAATAATCATGCCTCCCAACTACTTCCCTTTGAGATGGGAGAGTACTGGAGACCAATGGTGGTTTGCATCTCCCATTGATTGGGCAGCTGCCAATGGGCATTATGATTTAGTCAGGGAGCTTCTTCACCTTGACACAAATCTGCTCATAAAACTCAGCTCCTTACGCAGAATTCGTCGTCTTGAATCGGTGTGGGATGACGAAGAACAGTTCGATGATGTTGCTAAATGCCGTTCCCAGGTCGCTCAAAAGCTCCTCCAAGAATGTGAAAGCAAGAAAGGTCATAACTCTCTGATCAGAGCTGGCTATGGTGGTTGGCTTTTATACACTGCTGCCTCAGCAGGGGATGTCATTTTTGTTAAACAATTGTTGGATAAAGACCCCCTTTTAGTGTTTGGAGAAGGGGAATATGGTGTTACAGATATATTTTATGCAGCTGCAAGAAGCAAGAATTCCGAGGTTTTTAGGCTGTTGTTGGATCATTCGATCATGAGAACTCGTTCCGGTATTATCAAAGGGGAAAACGGGGAAGTTTCCTCAGTTTTCAAGGGGGAAGTGGTTAATAGAGCTGTCCATGCTGCGGCTAGAGGAGGGAATGTGGAGATTTTGAGAGAATTTCTTAAGGAGGAATCTGATGTTTTGGCTTATAGAGATGCCCAGGGATCCACAGTACTCCATACAGCTTCCGGCAGAGGCCGGGTTGAGGTAAAAACTATTCCTTCTTTTACTAATTAATTGCTTGATAAATTAGTAGGTGTAGATTTCATCACATATTAACATATTTGATGAAGTGGATTAGATAGCAGCCTAAGTATAAAAAAACAAAAATGATCTGAAATGTTGTGTGCATATAGGGTCGACCTATAAGAGTACAAGTTGTATATATTATCAGATATGCTATGCTTTCGTGCATATCTCAATCCTTCCAGCTCTACCAAGGCATGAGTATCAGCTAATATCATGTATGTAGCATAGGTCATTTGCTTTTTAAAGTCAAAGCTATGTGCTGTACTTGGAAATAGATGTCAAGTAGGTAGGAATAATGTTGAAGAAACTGCATTTTTGGTGTAAAGTGCATAGATTCCATGCAATGGACTATGTAGGTTTAATACTTTGAGGCTTGACTTTCTTACTCGTACCATGATCAGCTTCGTGTGGCCAGCTCATTTGGGAACCATATGTGTCTGGTGATTGAATGCTGTCTTCATCTATATCGAAGTCAGAACTGAATGAGTTTATGGGTATAATGTTATCCATTTTCATTCCATTTCATTGTCAGTTAATGGAGTTAGATCACCTGCTTCATTGAGTTAGATCAGCATTATGATTGAATTCTTCTCCATGTTAAATTACGGTAAAGAGCTTGAGATACTCTTTAAGTAGTTGACAGCCTATTGTTTGTCACCAGTCACCTTGTAAGTAAAGACACAAGACCACAATTCATTGTGAATGCTTTTAATTTTCTTTCGGTAGCATCTTTGATGTTATGGATATTAGCAAGTTGATTGAGCGTAACAAAGGTGAAAGTACATTTCTGGAAAGAAAATTAAGCGGCTCTCACATCCCCAGGGCTCCTGCCCCTAGTTCTCTGTTGAAAAAAAGAGGGAAAGAGGTAACTTCTAGAAAATCTCATACAAGTTTGGCAGACAAAGTTTAGTTTTACACAACTTAAAAGCTTTGCCTCACATGGTCTTACTGCTTTCTAAGTTTTACTTTATCAATGGCGGGATTCTATATCAATGAACTAACCTATTATTTTCTGAGTGCATCAGTGAAAGGAATACTTCTGCTTCAGTATTTTTTGTATCTACATCAAAGTTTTACTTCTAACATTGCATACAATTCTTTTTGTGCCATACAGGTAGTCAAAAACTTATTATCGGCCTTTGACATCATCAACACCATGGACAATCAAGGTAATACAGCATTGATTGTGGCTGCTTACCGGGGTCACCTCGATGTGCTAAAGGTCATTTTAGCTGCATCTCCGTTGTGCGTGTCAGTAACAAACAATTATGGAGATACTTTTCTGCACATGGCAGTGGCTGGTTTCCGAACCCCTGGATTCCGAAGATTGGACCGACAGATAGAGCTCATAAAGCAATTGGTGAATGGAAAAATTGTAAATATCGAAGACATTATCAATGTTAAGAATAATGATGGTAGAACTGCCCTTCACATGGCCATAATTGAGGGCATTCAATCTGATATTGTGGAACTTCTTATGTCAGTGCGGTATATCAATTTAAATATCTGGGATGCGGATGGAAATACTCCACTGGATCTCCTCAAGAAAAGACCAAAATCAGCTTCTTCTGAGATTTTAATCAAGCGACTGATTTCAGCTGGAGGAATCTCCAATTGTCAAGATCAAATGACTACAAGAGTTCTTGCTTCCCATCTGAGAATGCAGGGCATTGGAGGCAGTCCGGGAACTTCTTTCAGAATTCCAGATACAGAAATATTTTTGTATTCAGGAATTGGAAATGCATCTGACATTAGTTGTGACTTGACAAGTGAGTATGCCTCGTGCTCTGGTGAACTGAATCGCTTTAGTTCTCCTGCTGAGTCAAACTCATCTAATAAAAAGAAATCAGAGTCTGCTAATAGTGCTGCTAAGCGTCTCAAGATTCTTCTCCGTTGGCCAGGAAAGAGAGATGGGAAAACAGATATTACTGAATTGGAGGACGATCATTCCATAGAATCTTACAGAATAAATTCAAGTTTCAAAAACAGCCCAATTCCTCTTAGGCAAAAGTTTTCAAGAATGTCCTCCCTGCCAAACAACAACAGAGTACTTGCGATGAATGGCCTTCCGAGTCCATCCACCAAAGAGAAATTTGCTGCAGGGTTATCCCACGGTGTAGTGCAAGTGATGCCACATTCATAAGATCGGTCACCTTCAACTCCTTTGTCGGAATCGTCTTGGTCATCTCCTATATCTACCAATAAAGAGAAGGACCAAGATGTTGATAGTGCTGGTGCAGCGGGACCTTCCAGCACAAATCAATCACCAAAAATTCAGAAACCAAAAATGAAGCAGAGACACTCCTTGAACATGAGGTTGATGAACCACTACTTCTGTTTTGGTGCTCAAGGCCTTGCTGTGGACAACCAGAATCCTAACAGACTAGTGGCGTAATGAATAATTAGATCTGTATGTTCCATTAAATATATATATATATATATATATATATGTTTTAACTTTTGGACATGTCCCACAATCTATAAAATGTAAATGTTTCCCGTGTTTCCAATCTCTTTTTGTCTATTTTACATGATAACATGTGCTAATGCATATTCTCAAGATAATAGTTTGTTTGAGAATACCAATCTTGAAATCCATGTCTTGACTTACATAGTCGATTTGCTCATTTCGTTTTAATGAACTCTGATACTGTATTAAATAAGTCTATTTGCAAACTCATTTTAATGAGTTTGAAAGATAAATAAGAGAGAAAATAAATGATATTGAATGGTAGAGATTTATGCAATACATGCTGGTATAATGAAATATATGGATGTGATTGATTTAATTAACTTTTTTTAAGAATAAAATTGATTTACCAATGACGCCTTGAGACGTAGATGCATCAAGTTTGATGGTAGACTTCTACATAAGTTTTTTTTTTATTTTTTATTACTTTTTTTTATTTTTTAGCTCGCCCTCCTAATTGAAAGCGTGATTCAGTGGCACTTTAATTCACTTAACTGTGAAGCACGCGTAGCGCGAACCTACGCACTCGATTCTAGGAGGCAATATATTCCCGCCATTTCTTTCTAAAGGGCAAACCTAGTAACTCTTTCCACTCCTTTCCAACACCTAATCGGCTAACCCCAGAATCCCAGATCGGCCATGGAAGAAGAAATTAAAGCAGAATTCAAGAAGAATGAATACGTTCTGGACGACGCGGAAGAAATTTGCAAAGCTTGTAAGATATTTTTCCATTTTCCAAGTTTTGCGGTTTCAGGTTTGTAAATGTATAAAAGAGTTTCTTTGACTCCGATGGTAATTCTTGTTCTTTTTGCTTTAGGCCTGACGTTTTGCATAGAGTACAAGCTTAGCCCTTCAGATCTCGTTTCCAGCTGGGAAGTTTACTCTCTCAACAGGTCGGACTTAAATTTTTTCTGAAGAAATAATCTTTTGCCCTCCTTTTTATTCAATTTGTTAAAATTTTAATTGAATGAAATGAAAGATTTCATTTTTAATAAATTTGTTGGCTCTTTTCTTTTCCATTTACCCTTAAGTTGTAAACTGTTTGTAGTAATGTAATTTTAGAAATACATTTGGGTGTGGAAGAATCCGGCACAAAGATGTGTTTTCTTTTTTTTTTTTTGGGGGGGGGGTGGGAACTTGACTAGATGTGTTTATTTGTGTTATGGAACTCAAAAACTTAATGGTGACATTATAAATGGATTTTCTTATCGGGTCACGGATTTACAGGAGCATGGAATTGTGATATTTCGACTATAAAAAAAGAGTTCGATTAATTATTTGTAAGCGAAACATGTTATTGTTTGTTCTATGATCTGTTGTGGGAATTTGAAGGTTCTTATTTTATGATGTTATTGCTGTAACAGGGGCCTAGAGTGTTCAGTGCAAACTGCACATATGGGTGCATTCTTACAGCACCTCCAGAATGAACAACGGGACAAGATTATAGAAAGAGACTCGGGCTTACACTTCTACTCCAATGATGTTGCAATGTGAGTGACTTACTGTACTTCCTGTGTGATTTCTCCTGACGGGGGTGTAATAATACATATGCTGGGATGATATGCTGATGGAAAACTATTTGCACCTTGTGGATTCAGCAATTAGCTTTGGCAATGAGCAAGCATATCTTTTCATTGAATTTTTCAATGATGTTTCAGAAACTGGTCTCTTTCTATATGTCAACTACAACAATCTTCACTTCTCTGTCTGGAACATGATCACATGAGTTGCATTAATTCTATATGAATAAACAAAATTTTCATTTTACAGCCTACTGAATGAAGAAGATGAGGACATAAAAGGAGGCATTCTTGATACACCTACTGGTAAATCTGCTAGAGTAAAGGAGGAGCAGTTTGATTCTGCACAAAAAACAAATGGAAGCTTATTTGCCTCGGAAAAACATCCGGTATCACTGACACCGTTTGGGCAAAGAAAGAACAAGTTCGTAGTACAGGCCAAACTTAATGAGCATCAGAATACACATATTGTCCAGGAAGAACGGGATCATGATGGTATCATAAAGAGAATTCCACCCAGCAAACGATGTTCTTTGATAACTAATAAATCTTATCCTCAGCATGGTTGCAGGTTCATGTATGACAGCATTGAAGACAAGGTATTGACGATTCTTATGCACAGATCACTCACAAGTTTCCTTATAGATGAAGCTCTTAAGTTTATTTTTTGGTGATGCAGTTCAATTTTCTAGAGAACCGCATAAATGATCATGCAAAGGCATTTATCTCTGGTGGGCTATATGAGGAAACAATGGACCCCTCTGTTGCGTCCCAGGTAATTCACCCCCCTTCTCTCTCTCTCTCTCTCTCTCTCTCTCTCTCTCTCTCTCTCACACACACACTCAGAGGCACACAAAGACAGAAAAAGGGGGGGGGTAATTTTGTTATCGCTACCAGAAAATTTCAGGCAATGATATAGGTGAAATTAAAATGAAGATCTCTTGCAGTTATGAGTCTCATCTCTCGGCTGCTCTATTGTTAAATAAATATATTATATTTCTACCCATTCAATGTGGCCTACTGTTTCAGAGAAGTGTTTTTTCTGTCGGCATGATCTGTTGTGAGGAAGAAGGACGCCTGAAGGAGAAACCGATTTTGCTGCAAAGCAGGTAAAAGTCTTTATGAAATACTGTTTATTTGTGATTCTTGTATTTTTTCTTGTTAGTTGAAAAGAGTTAGTTAACAAGGCTAAACACAGGTACATTACCATGCTTTACCAAGGCCTTCAGAGCCTGATAAATTGCATATTGTTTTGGATATTTGAGTAGTTGCTGATTTCGATTTTTCATAGGTGAAAGTATATTTAGCAGATATGGTACACCACACTGTGATGTGCTACTTTCACATTTTTGATAAGTGAGCTAAGATAAATCCATGAACTTCCATTCATCCATGGTAACCTGTGAAAGTTTTCCATTTTATCTGTCAATGTTGATGATCAGCTCCCCTATCCTGTTTACCGATCGCAGCTGTCCACTGTAGTTTTATCTTTCCACTGAGAGTCTGTTTGATTTGGTCACGCATGGTCAAATGCTAATGAAATTCTTGGCGATCCGGAGAGTGGATCTTGACTTGCAATCATGATTTACCTAGGGACTGCAAATTATCCATGTTTGATACTGTTAAACATGATTCAATGCTTTTGACAGTGTTGAGCATTCTGGAGGACAGCGTGTGCGTCTTGACTTGCAGAAACTGAACCAGTTTTCCATTTTCCCAGGCCAGGTTTAGTTGATTTTCTGGCTGACACAGATTTCATCTTCACCTTTTTAGTCACATTATAGTTTGTGAGAATCACCTTGATATTGCATATATTATATACAGGTGGTGGGTATTGAAGGGCATAATCCTAGTGGACACTGTCTAATTGCTTCAAAGATTGTTGACTTTGTTCCCTTACCAGTTTCCTGCGACGAGAATCTTCCCCTGACAAAGAAACAAGCTATGGGTCAGGATTTTCAGTCAACTGATCCCTCTCAAGATACAAGGGAGCTCTCATTGGTATGTAAACTTGTATTTCATATTGTCTAATGACAATCAGCATGCCTGTTCAATTTTCTCTGGTAGAATGATTCTGTCTAAAATGTGATTTGGCAAGGATATGTCATTGGTTTGTACTTTAGACGCTCATGGCTAGTTTCATTTAATGCTATTCTTTTGAAGGACACTGACGTTATCTTGCTCGTGTTCTTTCCTCTCACTCTCATATCTCTGATTTTTAGCTGACATAATTAGGCTAGACAAGAATATCATGGAAACTTCTGAGGACCTCAAGAGGTTTCTGTTATTGCAATGTGAAAAGCAGTATAGATCATCTAGTCCTTGTACATATTTAAATATACATCATAAAGAATTACTTGATAGATATATGGCACGTAGATTAAACTCTCCATTGTTAAATTATTAATTACTCTATACAGTATATCTGTTGGGTGTGCGTGTTGGAATCTGGATATCTTGTTTAGCAATTAGAACATAAGATCATTTGTCTTTTCATGAAATTGAACCACTGGACAGATTGTTGCTGCGGGTCCTTTTACCACAACCGATAACTTGCTGTTTGAGCCTCTAATAGAGCTTCTAGGATATGCACGGCGAAAGCAGCCACAATTGCTTGTACTGGTAGGATCCTATCTCCTAATGTGAAGAATTTCTATGATCAGTGTTTGTGTTGATGACGAAGGAAAAGGAGCATAAAAGCATAATTTTTTAAATTTTTGACAGTTAGGGCCATTCATTGATTCTGATCATCCAGAGATTAAGAAAGGATCAGTGCACCCGACCTTCGATGAAATATTTCACCATCAAATCCTAGGAAAGGTATACAAATTAAGAAAGGATCAATGCATCTGCGTGTAACTGTCTGTATGTCCTTATCTTTTGGTTCTGTCTCTATTGTTTATGCAGCTGCACGACTATGTAGAATATATGGGTTCCACGGCGCGTGTGATTCTCATTCCGTCTGTCCGGGATGCTAATCATGACTTTGTTTTTCCTCAGGTGATCTAGTTTAGACACATTCTTTCTTATGGCTCCATATGCTGAAATTTTCGTAGCCCCTTGAGATACTGGATCAGCTATACATTGAAATCTTGCCTTTTGCGTTGCAGCCAGCTTTTGATATACATCCAGTGGATTTCAGTTATCAGGTGAGGACGCAGCTGCAAGATCCTAGACTTACATATATAAATTTTCTGGTAGATCTTAGACATACATGAATAATTTTTCTTTTCAAGGCTGAGTGCAGAGAACACTTTCTTTAAAAGAATCACATTACTGATGCAAAATTTTTGATACTCAGATAACTAGTGTCTCTAATCCAGGGATATTCTCTGCTAATGAGGTACCGATTATGATCTTAACCATTACTCTAATGGAAGTTCGTATACAATCTAAGGGAAGTTGTCACTTTTGCTCGCAGGAGAAGATAGCTTGCTGCACGGTTGATATCCGATCTAAAACAGCTTAGTGCAGAAGAAATCTCACGAAATCCACAAGGAGGGTCGAAACAACGGATGACTAATCTTGCAAACCATATCTTGAAACAACGCAGGCAAGTTTCTATCACTTGCGAACATTTTTGCTTGACACCAAATGTTAGAACAATTGGGGGATTTCAACCTAAACTATTTTATCTCCACTTCTGCGTCTCTGGAACAGCTTCTATCCTTTATATCCACCAGCAGAAGAAGTTCCATTGGATTTTTCTCTGGCACGGGAAGCTCTTCCTATTTCATTGCTTCCAGATATACTCGTATTACCATCAGATTTGGCTCACTTTGTGAAGGTTAAGAAGCATTATGGTTTCATACAAAAGCTTTGGGATAAATTTATAGATATGAAATGACCTGAAAGTAGAGTTTACAAAATTCTCATCATCTTGCTTGTTTGCAGGTACTCTCAGTCCCGGGCAGAAGTGACGGAGAAGAACCAGTAAAGTACATTTGTGTGAATCCAGGCAAACTGGCTAGAGGTGAAGGAGGGGGTTTCTTTGTAGAGATTAACTACAAAGGGAATCCTGACTTGTCAAGTGCTTCAGTAATTCGCATTTAGGCCCTGTTTGATCTTGACACAATGTTGGTTTAGAGATGTAACATACAGCTATAGAAATGAAAAGCCTCAGAAAAATACACTGTAAGTTCTAATTTAAGCTTTTGGAGGATTCACTCGTTCAACTGTCTGAACGAGGTAAAGAAATATTGGTAAGAGTAAGACATGATAATGTTAGCCTCTCAATTTGCAGCCTTCATTGGATAAACTCAATATTTTTGGTATCATACAGAAAACTAGTCATATTCACTACATCTCAGGTATATCAACCCAAAACATGATGCAGCACCAACAGGTCAAATATCACTTATCGAGAGTAGGTAGTCTAATATGGCAGTGGCCGTGAAGGATAGTCGAAAAGCAAGCCTTTGATATAACAACCCCGTCACGTGTCCCTGTGAGAACAATGAAAAATTCAAAAGAAGAAAGAAAAACCCATGCAATTAAAGTAAAGAAGCTAAATAATACTACGCTCTGTGAGAACAATGAAAAATTCAAAAGAAGAAAGAAAAACCCATGCAATTAAAGTAAAGAAGCTAAATAATACTACGCTAGTAGAGGTTACTAAAAAAGGACTCGAGAGGGAAATAGAGAAGTTTAACAGCTGAATGAAGTTATATATAAGACATACATCTAGAAGATGTTTTTCTATCCTTTTAGCGCTTCGCTCACTGACACCCCCCCTCCCGCGGCTTTCTCCTTTGAGGCTCGGCAAAGGAAGGGGGGGGCGGTCAGATGAGAATGAATCCAAGAGTGACAACATTCACCTATCAATTGAAGCTTGGTTGAATTGCCACATTTATCTTGCTAAAAGTGAGATGAACAGCTAGTTAAAAAAAAAAAACTGATGTTGATTTTCCTGCTTGCTTATTCTCGATTCTGCAGCGCTGTAGTTGGCTTGCCTAACATTGCCAACAAGACCAATAACTGAAGCTATATTGATAATCCTTCTATAAAAGATCAGTGGCTAACTTGTATTAGATAGTTACATCAAAACAGAGTACCAAAGTTGCCTAGTAAAACTCAAACTCGAAGATTCACTAGTCACAAAAATTTTGCCTAATTTGATTATACAGTATATTATTTCGTGTAGACAGTAAAGAAATGAACTTTCTGTATAATTATTCCAGCTCAGCTCAAGTTGTGACAGGGAGATAGACTGCAAAATGCAAAGCATTCACAAATGCATAGCTGCAATTTTTTTGTATGCAGTATTAGCCAGCCAGTATTGGAAAAATGCTGTCCAAAGTGTCCAATAAACTAATCAACCTTTTCCAATATTCTTTTGTTTTAGGGTCCGTTTGGTATCGTTTATAATTAGATTGTGTTATAATATATTTTGAAATTTGAATTTTTGTGAAATGTAGTTTAATTTGGTTGGTTAAATTTTATTGAAAAGTGAAATGTTATGATTTGATGTGATAGAATTATAATATATTTATGTTATAACACGAACCAAACGGCCCTTAGAGATCCTCAATTGCCTTTTTCTTCTTTGTCATTATTATTATGTCGGCAGCTGCATGCAGAGAAGAAAAAACCCAAACGAATTTTTTATCAATTCAGACCGTCCAAATATGCATATTTAAGGGAGCTGTGAGAAATTGACCTCCTTCGGTCCTTCCTTCCATTGAGTTTGAGATGTCATCATTTCCATCAGGCTGAAATGAAATAACATATACAATCAGGAGGATGCTTCCGCCCAACTCCTTCAACAAGCAGAGAGACTTTCGTTGAATTCGGCCTTTGCACTGGTCTCTGGAAAATCAATTCAAAATATTGTGACCATTGCATTCTGGCATCTTTTGGCTCAAAGTTTGCACCTTTCCTGTCCAGTCATTTTTCATGCCATTTCTTCAAGTGTGAATGATGGATATCTCTGTCTACTTCTCATGGAGAGAAATACTCTAAAAACACATTATGCCCTGTAGAGAATAGAATTCACATCTAAGTTCAAAGGTAAAAATCTGAAAATGTTGGTCAAGTTTTAAAGACTTTTATCATTTTTGCTTGAAAACTAATCTACTGTAAACGCTATTGGCCGTGATTCTACTGTAAAATAAAAATTAGGAAAACTAATCTAATTCATGTGTCTTGTGGGATTAACATGTACTCAACACTCACTTTCACAAAATCTATTTCTGTCCATTCTTTGGCAGACTCGACAACCATCACCTCAGAACATCAAGTTACAAACAATTGTGTTCAAGACTTAATTTTTCTGGGTGATTTCATTCTTTTTTATGTGATTATTATTTAATGTTATCAAGTTTTGGTTTTCTCATTGTTTTCGTTTCTCATGTGATTGTTTAGATTTATCCTTATAATGACACAGGCAAAGATATGAAATTGCAGCTTTTTCCATGTCCGATAATTTCTCATTGTTTTCGTTTCTCATGTGATTGTTTAGTTTTATCCTCGTAATGACACAGGCAAATATATGAAATTGCAGCTTTTTTCATTCCAGATAAAGAAAAGGACCCCCAAAATGATCTGCATTGCAAATAAAATGAATGCCGGAACTCGATTTCCGATTGCATTTGGTCATTTCGTGGGTGGGTGGAGAGAGAGAGAGAGAGAGAGAGAGAGAGAGAGTCCAGGAAATGCCGGTTTACGGGACAAGGTCGAATTCCGATAATCGGAATTTCCGAAGGCACCGTCAAGTGTTTTTTTTTTTTTTTTTTTAATAATAATGTCTCAATAAGTCGATACTTATAGAATTCCTCGTTACATGTTTGGGTAAGCTCAGAATTTTTTATTTTTTTTAAAAAGCAAGCAACTATAAGTGAAATTTTTTATTAATTTCTCAATAATAGTTAATATATCACTATTGTTCAGTGTTCTAAAGAGCGTGAAGTGTAGAAAATCGTCAATGTCTTATGCGTGCCTAAGCACACTAATGTGCAATAAAACCGTAACTAATACTTGATAAAGTACAAAACGTGATGAAGCATAAGTCTAAGTTTCCAGTTTAGGCGCCGCTAAAAACACTGCTACTATTTACTACTATTATAAAAAAGTCAACTCCAAATTTAATATTTAATGAACCGTAAATTTTTTTTTTTAATTTTTATATTTGTTAAGCCCACACCATCTCAGAAACTTCTACATTTTTTTTTTAAGTTTGCTAAGCCACACCGTCCCAGAAAACTTCTTCTTTCTTTTTTTTTTTTTTTTAGAGTTTTTGTTTTGTGATGAGTTTTGGAAATGAACATGTGCAAAACCACTGTGTTCATCCATATGTTTATGTATTTTTCAGACACATGTGTGTTAGTGTTTACCTATCTTTTGTTATTTTCTTCTTTTTTGTTTTCGTGGCTTATGATTTAATGTCTAAAAACTGATACAGTTAGTGGATATAATAGAGGCAAGTTTTACCTTGTAAATCTTTAATCAGAACGATGATATTGTAAATGCTTATTTTAATGAAGTGAGACATACTTCTAACTTTTATGTTTAGTTTCAAATATATTTATTTTCTCAAGTTTTTATACCAGACATTATTTTATTTTACTTATATAAATATGGAGTCTCATATATGGAAATTACTTCTTGTTTGTATCAGATGTTTTAGAAATGAAAAAACAAGCTCAATAAACAATCAGAGGGACCATTTTATAATGCAATTTTGACTTTTTAATGTGAAAAAATATGTGTCATCTACATTAGATTTGAAATTTCATCTATAAACAGATACTATATGTTATGTGTAGTACTTTATTTTATTTTGTTATTAAAGCAAATTTTATTAATGTTTCATGTAATATCAATTACACACCATGTATAACAATATTTACACAAATTTGAACTAAAAATGAAACGTAATAGTGCATCACACGTATATTTACTAGTATTTATAGAATTGCATTGATTATATATTTTCTCTTTTTTCTTTTTTTTTTTTGGTGAATAAATTGATTATCTATTTTCTTGATTACGGGTGATAAAAGTTTTCTCTGTCACATATCTACAACATCTAAAAAAAAAAAATGAGTGGAAAACTTTTAATTTCTCATTTCGCCCCATTTATTTCCACAATTTACATGTATACCCTATTACTCTTTAATTGATTTTATTTAACTTTAATCAACTTATGAGTAGGAACTTTTCACCTTCCAACTTCCTAAAACACTTATAATTGAATTCAAAATAATATAAATAAAAGCTATATAAACAATATACAATAATTACATATTTATAATATAATAATTATTATTTAACATTAATAATAACTCATAAAAAGAATAAAGACGGAGAAAGCACAAAATTTAAACAGAAACAGTCATTTTTTTGAAGGGACGTAAATATGTAATCAATCATATTAATTACATGTTAAAAATATTTAACTTATCGCATTTTTATCGATTATTATAGTTACAACTTCTAAAAAAAATTCAATTAATCTCAACCATACCAAGTTTTATAAAATTATTAGAATATCTTCTACTACATTTCGTGTAGTTTTTTCTTTCTTATTGTGTAGTGGAGCACTAATATCGTTCTTTAATCATTAACATTCGGGATTTGTTACTCTTTTTGTTTTTAATTAAATTTTAGTAATATGGGATAAAAATTGTCCTTTTTTTTTGGCTTACTTAATTTTCATGTTAATTTATTAACTAAATCATACTTTTGATTTCTTAACCCCTCAAGTATTTAAGCTATGCAATTATCTTGAAATAATTTGTAATAATAAGTTATAGTTAATCCAATTCAATGTAAATATGTATATTTTGCTCTATATATAGCGGAAATGATTATAAGTTCATTGTATATTTTATAAACTTTGGTCTATTCTCAATTATGGGTAAACATTTATCATCTTAATTTTTATTTAATCAAGAACTAAAAGTGGAATCATCATTTATTTTTGGTTGTTTGTGATTACTTCTTCCCAATTCCCAAGTCTCAATATTAATGTATATACCAATTAGCAAGCAAAACCAGTAGAGATTTAGCTTTTAGAAAGTATAGAGTTCTATTTTCATGTGAAAATATTACGCTCATCCTCCTTTTTCAATTAAAGTTTGGTTTCGCTTTTACTTTAAATATTTTAGAAATTAAATTACTTGAAATCATCCAAATCATAGGGTTTATTTCTATTGCAAAATAAATTTACTAAATTTCTTATTTTATATGTTGATAGATGAATGTTTCACCATCCAAAGTACTAGAGATGGTGTAACATCCCACCAAAAATTCAACAATAAATTTGGTGACACAATAAGTATTTTGAAAACAATTGGAATGAATACGTCAATTTTTCATTTATGTCCTAAAAGTGAAAGTTATTACTCAAATAAATAAATAAGAAATGGCCAAAGTATCATATTTAATATATGATGCTAAAATGGCTAAGTTATAAGACATATGCTATTCTCATAATTAATAAATGGTGCTAGTTTTGCCACCGTCATTTTTACAATTTGAAATGTGCTAGTTTTGCAACCTTATCAAGACACTTGTTATTCTTACAATTGGTAGATCTCAATTGCCGTTTAGAAAAACACCTATAAAAAGGGACCAGCACCAAAAGAAATTCGTCCAAAAATTAAGGAGACCATAAAACACCAATTAAAACTCTCCAAAACAACCTCTTTGTATTAAAAATAAAGCCCTCTCCATATACATATTAAATCCCTACTTAAATAAGACACCTTGTTTGTGAAATATCAAAGATTTAAAGGTATCTTCTATCTAAAATTGTTCAAAGAATCTTTGTGGTAAAAGGTGAGTAACCAGTACTTTGATTCCGTTTATTTTGTTCATACTATTTTCATAACAAATGCATGGATTTTTTATACATTGGCATTATACAAAGGAATTGGGATTTTTAATTCATATTTATTATGCAAAGGAATTGGTTTGTTGCATTGGAATCACTAATTAATGCTCTACCCGTTTTGTTTTGCTTTGTGGAATATGACCTTACTATGTAGTCTTGGACATTTTGGCTATGTGGTAATCATTTTGATATTATGGCCATTTTGAATCTTTGAATCATGTGCGTACCACAAATAATAGTTTAACTAGTGATATGGCTCTTTTGTGCATTCAAAGACTTTATGACGTTTCATGGTTTTCTTAAACTCTTAATTGAAAAGAGGTTTATTAAACGAAAGGTGAATCAAGGTATTTTATTACTCACTGAGTAAGTTGTACTCACACCACTACTTTCTACAATTTTGTAGATAGTTGAAGGCAAGATATTGGTCAAGCAAGCTAAAAATTGGAGCATACCCACAGATGAAAGAGGATTTTGCATGTAGAAGGGAATCTATATTTTGGAGTTACAAAAATATATTTTGGCTATAAATATATCTAAAATAATACATGAGCTTTGTAACGTTTGTAACAATACGTATAGAGCTTTTCTATAAAATCAGACCTGGATCATTGCATAGAGCCAAATAGCCAATAAAAATCTCTCAAGCCACATTATGCATGTGACTTGGTAGATTTTTCATATGACTTGGCAGATTATTGTTGGCTATCTGACTCTATGTAAAGATTCAAATCTGGATCTATAGAATTTCATATAAGTATATTTATGTAAAAGCTTTGTTTTCCTATGATTTGGCTTGGCTAAGTCAATAAATGACATGTTTATTATCATAATACTTTATGTTCTTTGATCTTTACTAAACATAAACTAGATTATGCAATATATTCTTTTGATAAGTCTCGTCTCCGCTAATTGCACAAAAATAAAATTAAATCTAAAAGCTTCGCTCTCAAATATAAATAATAATAAAGTAGTAAAAATTTGAGGGGGGCGTGACAGATAAAGTCTGATTTATTTATTTATCCTCCAAATATAATCCAGGTTGTTAGTTGGAAGTGATTATTTTGTTTCTTTTTGTAATATCTATGTCTTTACATATATATATATATATATCTAAATCAAGAGTAGTCTAAACAAGTTTTCCCACCCACATCACTGACGTCACAGTTGATGTCGTATTTTGTTTTTTTATTATTTTATTCTTTTCTTTTTTAAAATGACTAATTTGCACAATTTAACCATGAAGTTTCATCATATTATGTAATTTAATCCTTACCTTTTAAATTTGACAATTTCAATATCAAATCTTACATTTTTTACGTGATCTATCTTTTTTACTTAAAAAGACAATAGCACTGTCACGCCTCCAAATTTATTATCTTATTTTTTTGTATTGTCGGCGTCTAACTATAGCGGAAGCGTTTAAGAAATTAATCTCAATTTAAAATTGAGGGAGAGACTTTACAAATACAAACCAAACACTATTATACTTAATATCATATTATTATAGCTATACAACAACTATTGTGGGCTACCCACAATGAAACTTCGGTCATATACTGAAATCTCGATTACATACATGTATTCTCTTCATCCTTGAGATGATCAGGCCACAAAGCTCTTAATGTAACACTTACAAAATTGTTAAAGGGAAAGGAAAGAATGGTGAGTACAAAGTATACAGTGAATAAGAACATGTATTGGCTCATGATAAAATGCAAGAAATGTCACTTTTATGCACAAAGAGAAACCCTTTATATGCACAAGTCGGGTACGTCACTAGTTTAGACTCTACCCGTAACCGCAAGATACAAAGATTCAAGATAACCACGATTACTTAGCATGGTCATAAAGATTACCATATAGTACGACAAAACGGGTAAATAACACTACTAGCGATGCCTAAAAGTAAGAAATAATCATTTATCCAAAACAATCATGCACAATCAAGTATTCAATGCCAAAACAATTTAAGGAAAATAGGAGTTTCGAAAAAGGAGAGCTAAGACACGTATTATTCACAAAAAATTTAAAGAAAGCATGAGTTTCGAAAAGTGAGAGCCAAGACACGTGTTACTCACATTTTGAAGATTCTTTAAATAATACTAAGTGAAAAAACGCCTCTAAAGTCTTAATATTCTTCAATCAAACTTCTTCTTTAAGTCGGAATCTTCTATATATGGAAAGGGCCCTTTTCCAAGTAACAAATAGATGTTTTTGTGGGTTTTTGCTAGTGTTCTCCTAGCCTTTTTAATTTTGGACGAATTTCCTTAATTACTTTGGGATAGAGAAGAGTTAAGTAAGTGTTTGGAGGAGATTTGGTGAATTCTCCTAGCTTTTGGCTGTTTTTATAATTGATTAGATTTAATTGTTTTTAACTAACGTTTGAAATCCACCAATTGCAAGAATAGCATGTGTCCCAAAATTTGGCAAAACTAGCACCATGTGTTTAAGGAGAGACGTGGCTAATTCTTGTCCATTCGTTTATTGCTCATGGAGTCCCTATACTTAATGTGGTCTTACAGTTAAGTCGTTATATTTCGAAAAATACTAATCAATAACCAATTAACCATTTGTTTTCTTCCGATCATCAATTGAGTAATAATTCTTTTAAACCCTATGACATATTTTATACAAATTCAAGCAATTATCCCATCATCGTCAAAATAATGACTACATATCTTAATTGATTGTTGCATTTTTTGCGGGAAGTTACAAACACCCTCCAATTCTCATTAACTTAAAATCTATATCTATATTATATGTTATCTATATATACATATCTAAATCAAAAGAAGTCTAACCCGGTTTTCCCACTTAAATTGCTGATACTTCTAATGACGTCATTTTCCTTTTTTGTTTTTTATTTTTAATTTTTCCCTTGCTAACGCGCTTTTACCTTTCTTTTCCTTTATTCTGTTCCTCAATTATCTCCAATCTCCATCTTAAAAGACATATTATCTAAACGAATTCTGTTTTGACACAAGGTCATTCCATCATAAGAAAGTATGAATTTATTGTTCGTGGAATCAAATTTTATTACCATATTACTATGCTTTGATTCTTAATATCCATTATTTCTTTGTAGATTCTTAGCTAAATTTGCTGCTGTGGATATATTGAATATTAAGAATAGACTTCTTCAACTGAGACATATGTACAAGGAGAAAGAAGATTGCATATGAAACTATGATTATCATGTAATTGTGGAATAAATATGGATTGTCTTTTCAATATAAGTATATTAGATTGGTACTACCATTGATGATATTTCCTCCATTGATACACGCTTTGTGTTTTTACACTTCTAAAATATGTTCAACTATTGTAAATTCATTAAAAAACATTTACATAGTTAAATTTCAAAATTTTTTCTACCCGTATATCACACTAGTATTATACTAGTATTACTCTAAATCAAAAGAAGTTTTCCCGCCCAAACTTTTGCCTTTTTTAAATTTATTTTGTTTTAGTTTTTTTTATTTTTTTATTTTTTAACAGCTTCTAGAATATTCCCTTTTTATTGACGCTTTCTTTTTCCAATTTATAATTTTAATTTTCAGAGCATTCATAATATCATTTAGTGGGTTTTTTTCCTCTCTACCCCTCTTTATAATCGCCTTTAGCCTTACTCGGCTTTTGTTGTTTTCTTAATTTTCAGTTTTCCTATATGAGACAAATGTAACCTCAACTTTTGCTCATTTTCCCAAATTTATCAACGTTTACCGCCTTTCCAATTTTCAAAAATCGTATTCCCAATTTTCTCCATATTTACCACCTTCCCAATCTCCAATTATCGCAAAAGATTTGCAACCTCATATCTATATTGCTCTAAATCAAAAGAAGTTTTTCCGTCCAAACTTTTCCTTTTTTTAACTTTATTTTGTTTTAGTTATTTTTATTTTGTTATTTTTAACCACTTCTAGAATCTTCCCTTTTTATTGACGCTTTCCTTTTACAATTCATAATTTTAATTTTCAGAGTATTCCTGATGTCATTTCGTGGTTTTTTTCCTCTCTACTTGTCTTTATAATCGTGTTTTGCCTTACGCGGCTTTTGCCATTTTCTTAATTTTCAGTTTTCCAATATAAGACAAATGTGACATCAACCTTTGCTCATTTTCCCAATTTTACCCACGTTTACCGCCTTTCCAATTTTCAAAAATCGTATTCCCAATTTTCTCTGTGTTTACCACCTTCCTAATCTCCAATTATTGCAAAAGATTTGCAACCTCATATATTACTCTAAATCAAAAGAAGTTTTCCGTCTCAAACTTTTCCCTTTTTTTAACTTTATTTTGTTTTAGTTATTTTTATTTTGTTATTTTTTAACAGCTTCTAGAATCTTCCCTTTTTGTTGACGCTTTCCTCTTACGATTCATAATTTTAATTTTCAGAGCATTTCTGATGTCATTTAGTGGTTTTTTTCCTCTCTACCCGTTTTTGTAATCGAGTTTTGCCTTATGCGGTTTTTGTCATTTTCTTAATTTTCAGTTTTCCTATATAAGAAAGGTTCCATCGAAATCTACAACAATGATCCTATCAAGTTTTAAAACTAATTTTGTGTGATAAGGGAGGCAATTTTTATTATCAGTATTATTCATTAGTTTTCTTATAAAGATTTCACTATTAGACTAATAGGTTATTTTAAACTTTATTGCAGGGAAATCGTTTAACGACACAATTGACAACATCTTTACCATATTTCAGAAAGGCAAAACATATCAACTGGGAAATGGAAAAATAAGATTATCAATAACCCATTTGTACTCAAATGTGAATAGACAAAATTAAACTTACCATGACAACAAAGACTGGAGTGGATGAAACTGTAGAGTTTATTAATGATAACATATAAAGTACATGTTTCGTGAAATTCTCAAAAATCCCATCCTTGATCGGTGAAGGGAATTTGCTAAGTATCCTAACCTCCTTACTTAAGATTGTATGCATTTTTCATTTAACTTTAAGCTACTAACTAGTACTGCACCCGTGCGATGCACGGGAAGATATATTATAATAGAAATAAGCAAAAATACAATAAGACCTAGAAATTCTTGAATATTTAAAATTGAAAAGGAATCCAAGATATATTCGGGATTACTTTGAAAAGGAATCCACTCTAATACATTGACCTACACGACGCTCTTCCGATCTTGTTTCAAACAATTAAGAGGATGGAAATAGTGAGCAATCGAAATCAGTCCATTTCAACTTGTCAAAGATACTAATGATTTATCAGGCGATGTAGTAACGATTGAATAAAAAAAAACCCTTGGATGAAGTAAAAAACTTGCATAGTAATAGCAGGATAAAAACTTACATAGTAATAATAGGATAAAAAGAAATGTTGAGATCATTATGATAATATACTATTTGATGGATCCACGAAATTCAGGACATGAATTAAAATGATTGTTAATTTACCAGTTGAAAAAATTAATGTTCGTTAAAAACGTATTAGTTAGATCACGTATTATTATTAGTACTAATATGACTTAATTATTCATGCATGCTACTTTTTACTTTCAATAGCCCATTAGATTATAAAATTAGAAATGATAATTATAATATAAATAATTAATTAATGAACAAAAGTGGTAATAAAATAACTACCTTCCAATTGAAACAATCTTGGACGATTAAAAGGACGTGACAATATAAATTTCCTAGTGGATAATTTATGGTCAGAAAAATTATTATTGGATAATTTTCAAAACCCGGGGGAAAAACAAAAAACAAAAGGGAAGCCTCATTAAACAAATCATGATACCAAACTCTAGGGCTAAAAGCTATAGGATTCTTTTTAAGTTGATAAATAAACTATCCATGTCCTCATTAAAAATGAACTACCTATAAAGAGTTGCTGAAACATTAAAATAAAAAAGGGGATACATTGTTGTCTGCAAATTAAGGAGAAACCCTTTAATCCATTTATATACAATCAGATTAGATGTAATATAAAATGGCTCTAATGTGAATTCCCTTATTGTGGCTTTCAATCTACAAAAATTCAAAAGAACACACTATTTGACGTTGTTGGAGAAACAGATAACTTATACAATATTCAACCAAGATATTGAAAATTAACTACACATTGAAAAGGAACTTCAGTCCAGCATTTCTCTCACAAGGAGTAATAAGAAAACGTACATCAACGTCTCTTCAATGTTCTTGCCTCTCCTCTTATGCTGCTAAAAAAATGGTAGTATCATAGTTGATTATACAGTCAAGTTGATAAATAAGGAAACAATTCTATCCTGTAGAGCAATGAACATGACTATTCAAGATTCATAAGAATATACTTCTTTGCTTTGTCCAGTGAAAAACTAATTTATATGTTGCAGAAAAGCTCAACCTAAAAGCTTCCACCAGTTGATTCTTTTAAATTATGGATAATAAGCTTCATTGGCAGAGCTTAATTTCCAAGTTAAATTCTAGTATGTATTAGAGTAAATTGCATCTCCAACAATTGCAATTGAAGTATCAACACTGGATTGTAGTGAAACCACAGAATAAACGGTTTGAAAAAGTTCAGGAGGTGCTAAGCATACCATTTCATGGTTCTTGATTGACTATTCAACTTACAAATTATACGACAGTTCAAATTGGACAACAAGCAATATGAACAACAGAACCCAATCAAAAAGCTTTTTTAGAAGTTCTATTTCCTCTCCCTTTGAAAAAAAATGTTCTATTTACTCATTCCCAAATAGAATTGCATTTGTTTTCAATATACGGTATCATATTAAGAAGCATCAATGAAAAATCATAAGGTGCGTCTGATTCATTTACTGAAGTAACGTATTTACACTAAAATCAGCATTATAACTTGTTTACACTACAATCATCAATTAAATTTAATCAATCTTATACTTTTAGGAAAGAAAAAAATTATCAATCTTATATAATCCAAGTCACTTAACAGCTTAACTGTTGAAATATCAAAGTTGTTGTATGAACTACCTTATCCAATCTTTCCTGCTAGCAATTTCATTAGCAAGTGGAGCACCTGTGAAGCCAACTTTTGCCAACCGTTCCTTGGGAACGCTATTTAACTTCAGGTCTTGTTCGGGTAAGAGATATGAGTGAAGGCGCTGAATATTCTCCAAATTGGGTTGTTGATTGGTAGATACAACCACATAGCAGAAGAAACATAGAAAAGCACCTTCACTCCTATAAAATTACATTGTCAGGAAGGTGATATAAAATGGGAAACAAAATAAAAATATGAAAACCAGAATTGACCCTTGAATCGAAGATAAGTACCTTAACAGCCATAGAAGAAATTTAGCTCATTGCTTACATAACTGAGAAAGTCACTTAAGTGCCTTTATTATATATATATATATATATTAATATATTAATAGATATTCTAGGTGAAATAATAAACATGA
The DNA here is from genome assembly GCA_963692815.1 of Nyctanthes arbor-tristis. Classification (NCBI taxonomy): domain Eukaryota; kingdom Viridiplantae; phylum Streptophyta; class Magnoliopsida; order Lamiales; family Oleaceae; genus Nyctanthes; species Nyctanthes arbor-tristis. Next base: position 11,317 of record CAVNYN010289177.1, on the reverse strand, counting down.
CGCCTATAATTGCTATCAAAGAAAGGAAAATAATTTCACTAAAAGCGTGAAATTTACTAATTAATGACACGTGAATTACAATAAACATTTAAAGAGGCATCGAAAAAAAAGATGTCTTTTTAAAATATGATCATTGCATTATTGAATGTCTAGATGAAGCATATGAATTTTAAATAATAATCTTTTGAATTTTGAAGACCACTATGAAGCTACTGAAGTAAGTTGAATAATCAGACCATTACATGCAATGTGCTTTACAACGACATCATTATTCATCACTTACATTAGGCGTGCAACGCACTTACTCTCAATTAGTATAGGAAAAACACATAATATGTTATCTATGATCTGTGTTAAGGAAATATCAGAACGTAACACTAGACATGACATTATCACGTGATAACTTGTTGATTGCCGACCATTTAGGTTATGTGCATCTCATACTTGTAGAATTTTTTATGTAATTAATGTCTTTCTTTTGAATGTATTGTTTAGGAAAAACAATCTATAGAATATTTGTAATCATAAATTGATTTGTATTCTTAATTTAGCTCGAGAACATTGTGTATTTATAATTGATCAATGAAATAAGACAACGATATATTATTCTTTTCATATCTTCTTCCTCTTCATATTTTATTTGTTTCAATAATATGTCCGCTCCATCTCGTTGTTCACTAGTTTTTTCAGTTGCTTCTAATTTTTCATCATCTTCTTTCAACCCCTTCCATGTTAAATATATACACGCACACTAATCCATTTCTTTTATGCTTAAAACTTATACATTACTTCTTAAAGAAAAAAACTTATGTACTTTTAAGTAAATTTCAAAACTTGGCCAAACATGCTTTACGTTAACTTTTCTAGTCACAGATAAGCAGTTTCGCTCATTAAATTGTGTATCATTATTATCATCACATGAAATTAAAAATAAAAGGAGAAATTTGTAGTTGCTGCTCTCTGCTGCTTGGCAGCTGGTGGTGCTGCTGACTGTTTGCACATTTCGCTTTCTCTCTTCACAATCCACCCGTCACGTGACCCATTATTGCAACGCTTCAGCTTTTCCGTTTTCTTTCAGGGCTTTCTTTCCTAATTTCCATCTTGATCTCCGTTTCTTCTGATCTACTCAAAGCCTGCAGATTTAAGCTTGTGTATATACCTTTCTTGCGTGTAATTCAGTTGAATTCTGAGGATTCAACGGTGGAATGGTGTGCTATGGAGCATTTGGCCAGTTGGGCCAAGGATTTTTGCTATTTGTAGGGAGATTCTTTTGTAAGTGTAATTGAGTTGGTTTACTGTCTTTATACTTGATGAATTTTAATCAAGTTAGGGTTTAGCTCTGTTTTGAGTGATCGAAGGTAGGAACTTTGGGTTCTAGCATGTAGAATTATGGCTTTTGTTGCTTTACATTTGCTGAGTTATTAATTGGAGACTGGATTTTGAGGAAATTGGCATTGCCATGCCTGCAAAAGTATAAAACATCCGCTTATTTTCTTGGCCATAGCTCAAATGTGAAGTCGAGCTTCTGTTTTTGGGAGTTCCAGAGATATAGAATCAGATTTAGTTTTGTGGAAAGTTATTGGTGCTGCAGGCTCATGTGATACTGAATATGTATGGTGTAAAATTTGCTACTTCGGAGGGTTTTGATTGAAAAATTTTCATGTCAGTTCAATTGCGGGTGTAGAGATGCCTCCATCGCCGGCAATGGGACTATCCCCAAGGAGGGAGCTGAAGGTAGAGAATCACAGGAGAGGACATAGCCTTGGGAGTGGGATTCTCTCTCAAGAGAAGGACAACGATCTCGCGCTGTTCAACGAGGTTCAGAATAGAGAAAGAGGGACTTTCTTGCTTCAGTCGAATGACTTTGAAGACATCTGTAATTTCTCATACTCTATTCTGCTTTCGAAGTTGGTTATGGATTTGACATTGGTAATTTCTTGCCTTAGTTTCTTCAATTCTTTGATTTATGGTCATTTGACAGCAACCAAATTAAGGCAGTTGTCCGATTATAACCTTGGAATATCCATTCCAGCTCGGGGAGAGAGTAGTGACCTTCTCAATGCAGAAGGAGATAAAAATGATTATGACTGGTTAGTTCCTTTTCTTGTTCTTATAAGAGAGTCCATTATTGTCTTGTCTTTACCTTCTCTTTCAAAAGACAAAATAAAGTGATACTCATTAGGCAATCTTCTTGAAAGTTGCTTGGCTTTTCATATAAGTTCAGCTATTCAATTCTGTTTGGCTCATTATTCCAGGCTGATTTTGAGTTCCCTCCCCCGTGGTTTACATGTTCAATAGTTTCTCACTGTTATGCTAGATGTACTGACCAAACCCTTAAAGTTTACTCGTTCCTTTCGGGTACATAATGTCTTTACTGAAGGTTAATAACTCCTCCCGACACTCCACTTTTTCCTTCTCTGGATGATGAGACACCGCCTACTAATCTTGCATGGAGGGGCAGACCAAGGAGTCAACCTCATTCAATCTCAAGCCCATCCATGGTAGGATTATGAGAATACAACTATGTAAATGCACACAAATGATCTCCCTGCCCGCTGCAGTTTTCTAATCCTTATTTCTTTCAAACACGTGATTGAAAATGTGTCAATTCAGGTGGATAAGAGTTACAGAAATGGCAGAGCCAGTGCGAGTCCCAATCGCCTTAGCCCATCTCCACGGTCTGGTATGTTGCAATCAAGAGGCAGGGCATCTTCAGCACCACATGCAAGTCCGCCTCCTACCTTGAGGCATCCTAATCCGGCAAGGAGGCCATCTCCCCCACCAAGTAAACCGTCAACACCTAATCCCAGGTCTAGAACTCCAACTCCTAGGAGAGTGAGCACAGGTTCTGCTGGTGCTACTGCGCATCTAGAGTTAGAGGCACCTCACCCGTCAAGACACCTAAAAATAGCCTATGGCAATCTAATATTCAGGACTTCTCTTTGGAGACACCTCCTAATCTTCGTACTTCATTGGCTGATAGGTCAGCATCTTATGTCAGAGGATCCTCACCAGCATCCAGAAAGGGCTCCAGGTCTGGCAGACAATCGATGTCTCCGACAGCTTCTAGAAGTGTCAGTTCGCCTCACAGTCATGACCAAGACCCTTTTAGTTCCCACAGCAAAGGTTCAGTTGCATCATCTGGTGATGATGATCTAGACTCCCCACAGTCCATTTCTATGAGCAGCTTAGACCGCTCAGCTCTGAAGAATATTGGTGCTTTCCCAAATAACAGAGCTCTGGGTTTTGCTAAGAAATCATCTAGAAATTTGTCCGCTAGTTCTGCTCCAAAGAGATCCTTTGACTTAGCACTTCAGCAAATGGTATCTACTTCTTGTTTCAGTAATAATGATGGCTTTCTTGATAGTTAATAATTGCCATCATAGTTGTCTATTGTTTTCTTCTTCTAGGTTTTGCCTATTGCTGATAGTTGTTAATTGATCTACTGCATGTGCAAATTTGGAATTTAGTGTATTTTGACGGAGTTCTCCATGCATGTGCATAAGCATGTCTTGGCTTTCAGTTATGACCACGGATTTGTTCACATTCACATGTGACCATGGCAGGCTTGATGAAAAGCCAAAAAGGAAGCATGGCTGCTGGTTTAGGAGCCCATCCCAGGACAATAAGAATTTGTCCGCTATTTATTTTGTCAATTTCAGTAACTTCAGGCCTTGTACGTGCATTTAAAATGGACATGCATAACTCTATGTATACATTTTTTTACACACTTGCCCTGTTTACTTATGTTTGGATTGTATATCTTTCATTATGGAAAATAGACATTTTCTTTTTCTGGGCTATTGAGAAACACCATGTATATGCAATAGAGATGTAAATGGTAAAATAGGAAGAGACTACATAATAAATGAGGGAAGACAGGAGTTGGTTAAGGTCCCCCATTAATAATAAAATGTGGGAGGACTGATCTGACTAAAGCTGCTTCATGTATCGGTTAGGAATAGTTAGAAAACTGGTGCTGGTGATTAGGGGAAGAGGTGGACCTAAATTTGCCTGGATAAGGTCATTAAAAAGCCAATTGAGTTTTGTTAGATTTATTAGTTCCCAAAAGATGAACACTTCCTAAAAATAGTGAATAGAAAATACCTCTTTTGTTGGTTTCAATTATTTAAGAAATTGACTTATTAATGAACTGATTTAATAAGAAACCATCTTTGGTAGAGTTTGTTGGGTTGTGGCTCTCTTGCTGGTTTCAATTATTAAGAATTTGATTTATTTATAACTCGTTTAATGAGAAACTATCTTTTGCCGGAGTTTGTTTGGTTTTTGGAACTAGTGGCAGAGCCACTTGGCACCTGGGGGAGGCAGTGGCCCTCCAAAGTTTCGGAAAAATGTATGTTTTGCTCCTTTTTTAAGAACTTTTTTACAAATTTAATAATTTTGAGCTAGAAAGTAGAATTTCGTTCCCATCCTAAAAGTCTAGTCTATAAGTCTGCTTAAATTAGACATCTCAAAATTATAAAGGAAAAAAAATAAAAAAAGGAAGAATATGTCCAAACTTTATATATTTGCAAGCATTTGCAGGTCTCCCAAAATTTCTACCACTTATTCAAGTATTTTCAAGATAATATCAACACCTTAGTTGATATAAAAAAGAAGCTTTTATTTTCTATTACTCCCTCCATCCCCAAAAATAGGCCACTTTCCTTTTAGTTGATAGGCTTGTATTTTAATTTTGTTTGTCCCAAAAAGATAGGACACTTTCCTTTCAAATTGTAGTTGAAATCTTAGTTTCCTTTTATGCCCCTATTTAAGTGCATGATTATCAACAAAATAGAACTATTAAAGTGAATAGTTAATAAATGAAACAGTATAGTAGGAAAATGCTCTTAAATTTTAAATTTTTCGTAACATTAATTGAACTTTTCTTAGTATTTGGGAAAATGGGAATAAGCTTAGTATTTGATACAAGGTAATTTAGCGATATAATGTTATTCAACATAAAAGCAATAGGTCTTTCTGGCAACCATTTATAAATGGACTCCAATCTAATGCCATTTAAAATTTGAATTTTGCGTAGGTGGAACAATGTAGAATTGACATTTTTTTCTTCACATGATTTACTTCGTGAAAGCCGTGTGCCGATCCTAGATACTTCCAACTGTACAAAATTCAAATTTTAAATCGCACTGAAATTGGAGCCCATTTATTATTGGTTTCCAGCGGACCCTATGTTAAATTTGACGTTGTCCAAGATGATATAGGTCTATTTTGATTAAATTGAACATCTCTGTTTTTGCTATTTAATTTGTCTCCCCAAATAAAAATTTCGGGCTCAGCCACTGTTTTACACCCATTTTGGTTTATATCTTTCTTATATTCATGTTGTAAATATAGGAATCGGTGCAAGTGATAGTGATTATGCAGATTTCAGAAATTACTTGATATATCTGATTTGATGGCTGGTTACGTAGAGGCATGACTTATCACTGTAATCTTGTGAGTGGTTATTGACAGAAGTTTCATATTGACATTTTCTTTCACTTCTTGTACAGGATCGTAGGAGGAGTCCTCATAATATGTTCAGGCCTTTATTGTCTAGTGTCCCCAGTTCAACATTCTATGCTGGCAAAGCAAGTGAAGCTCATCATTTGATGACATTCAGAACTTCTTCAATTACAACTAGCAGTAATACTAATTCTGATAAAGTAACAAGTGGTGTACATGATTACGATGAAAGTGAGCAAAATCAGGACGTGACAAGCGAATGTGTAAAGAGACAACATTCTGAAGCACAAGAAGAAGTATTTGTATTGGATGATTGTGGTACTTCAATTGAAGATGTTAAGTACAACTGCTTTGAGAAACCATCTAGCAATCAAGATGGTGAATTTGATGGTCACTTGCATACCCATCTTGACACTGCTAGACCTGTCATCGTGGCTCCTGTAGTTTCAGAGACAAAAGAAGATCATTTATACAATGAAAACCTTGAAGATATGGCGGCTTGCTCCAAGTGCGGTCTCATGTTCCATCCTGCTCTATTGGTTGTGGAGGGGGACTTGCACCTTTGTTCAGAGTGTAAAAGTTTAGAAGCAACTTCAACAATGATTACTACACCGGTATTGGTGACAGTTAGTGATAATACTTCGGGAGATTTTGTGCAGATTCTAAAACGTGGGCCACAAGAAGCTTTAGACAGCTCTACTGAAACCTCAGAATCATTGCAAGCAACAATTACTGGTAAAACAGGGACCAATCAACCTGACATGATTTCAAATGTGGGTCGCTATTCATATAGGGAGTCAAGCCTGAAGTTCTCACCCGATAGCTCTTTTTCACTGCTGGAGCTGGAGGAAGGTGAGCTAACTATCACCAATAGACAATTGTATGATCAATCAATTGAAGATAACTCTGGCCATCAATATGTTGGGATTTATTCATATCCAAAGGTTGATGTTTCAGAAGGTGCGGGTATATCTATGCTACTGAAGACATCTAGCAGTAGCAAAGGTTATGTTCAGAGCAGGAGTTTCACAACAAGTAATATGAGTTATGATGATTTCTCCTGTGTCGAAGCAAGTCTAAACAGCATGAGAAGCTCTATTGTTCCTGGCAGCACATCAATGTCATCTTCTGTTGACTTGGGATCTTGGAGGCAAATAGACTTCCATGTTCAACAGCGATTAAATGACAGGAAATCTGACATAGAAAATTACAGATTTGAAATTCTTCAAAAGCACAAGCGATCTCTCTCGTCACTGTCTGGTGCTTCAAGTTATGGTTTTCAGGTCCTAAGCACGGGAACAAGCTCTCGTGATGATAGTGTTGAGTTTGTTGCTTCCAATATGGAAAAAGATGTAAAGGAGGCAGCACACTTGCATCTTCGGAAAAAATCACTGACTTCAGAATGTACAGAAGCAGAAAGTATGTGCACTGATTTTGAAAGTAACAACAATTTGAGAACTGCCTCAGAATTGTCCGGCCATGTTATGAACACCCATATAGCAGATACTCTGTTGGTGACAGTTCTGAATTTTGGAGAGCCAGCATCACAGGAGAGCAGTGACTCCTTGGTAAACAATCCAACTAACTGCATGACTATAGAAGCATCGTCTACACTGCCCCGTACTTGTACCATGTGGGAAGATGCCACACCAAATTCATGTAACCGGGTGGATGTTGTTGAGGGTCCTAACAGGACTTCTTTGGATGTTATATCCGAAATGGAAGTTGAAAATGGCAATATTTTTTCTCCCGATTCACAATCTGACATTAACTCCGTCAATTCAAAGAGTGGCATGGAGGTTTTACTGAAGCCCACAGCTTCAGGAGCACCCAATGATGACACGATAACATTTGTTCAAGAACCTAAAACCTCAGATGCTGTACAAAGCACACTTGGTATGTATATCTTTTGTTTACAAATGTTACTAAGTGCTTGGTATTTTTTCCTTCCCGTTATGGGGTACTATCAAATGCTAGTTTCCAGCATAATTAGCCTCATTTTATTCATCATTTGCACAGTCCTCTGTGCTGGTTTTTACCAATTATAGATCCATTAGCAGTTAATATCAAGTGCATTTGTAGTTCCCAATAAAGTTACCAATGACATTACCTGATGCAGCAAGGCTATGTCATACTAATTAAGACGATAGTCTCAAAAAATTATTTCCAGGTTTTCAGATGATGCGACCCTACATCTGTTCCTCATGGTGTTCTATGTTTCCTATTTTAAGTTTGCATGCCATTTAGACCTATGGTGTATATCTGGTTGAAGTAGAAAGTAGAGGAAGTTAGACTGTACTATGTGAAGTGCACTCGCAATGTTGTTTGGCAGGACTGAAAGGTGGGGGATGGGAAAGAAGTACAGCACCATACTAGACCTACTTATTCTTCCCCTACAAATTTGGAATGAAAAGTTACTTTTTTCAATTAAAATATATAAATACAGTTGGTTGTTCCCACCAAGAATTTGAGCAAAGAAAAGGTTATCATAAAATAATTGTTTCCTCTCTTTACATCCCTTCTCTGCATCCAAATCAAATTAGGTTGACTGGCAAAAAGTCACCCTTTGAGCACCTGCTCACGTACAAAACTCAGTGGTGGCTCAGAGCGGTCCCAAGCATAGGTTTACCGATTCTTAGTAAACTTTTTTCTGGAAAAAGATTGCGACTAATAAGTTCTTGACAAATAATGGTCCAGACAAATAATTTTACTTTGTCTTTTGCTATGCCTTCCTGTGCAGATGACCTCGGAATAACTGCTTTCCTCAAAGTGGGAAAGTGTTGAAAATTTTTCTTTGGCAATGATCCAACACATCCTCTTTTATACTCAGGGAGTCCATTTTATGTCTTTCTTTAACATCAGTTTGAATTTTAATATGCATTCAAATACATCTCTGTTTCTTCCCCTCATCCCATGGCGAAACCTATGGACCTTCTATCATATCCGGTTCCGCATCTGGGTTATATTTTTTATTTCATTAATATTGTATTTTGTTGACTAATGATTAACTGCACGATCAGTATTGTCTTAATTATATGGCTTTTATGGAAATCTGAAATCTCAAATTTCGCTGTCCTTTGGATAATGGAATATTCTTAGCAGTTTGAATGAATAATTTCAGTTTAGAAACTTTTGTTTATACCATCTTATTCTTTGGTGGATGACATTTGTTTGACACTATTAATTTTGGCTCCTGAAACTTTATAGTGGCAGGGGGATCAGCTCTTGTGCCAGAGGACCAGGGACAAATAAAGGCAAGAAGCCTAACCCTAGAAGAAGCAACTGATACTATACTCTTCTGCAGCTCTATTGTTCACAATCTGGTATATGAGTCTGCAAATGTTGCGATGGAGAAAGAGAACTCAACCATGAAAAGCTCACGACCGACATTAATATTTGCTGGAAAATCCGATCCTGGTGGAAGAGGTGTGCGTGCTAAACTCACGGGAAAGCATATTTCTATGTCCCAAAATGCTCGATATAAGAGGCTGGAAGATACAAAGCCACCTTACACCACTGCTGGAAAAGATGAAAAATCGGATTTATCTACCAAGTGTATTGTTGGGGCTCCTAATAACAGCGACAGCATGAAGCCTATGAAGCTTGAATCAAAGTGCAACTGCACTATCATGTAGGCCTTTGTTTTGAGACGGGTGCTTCTTGTTGAAATATTCTCATCATTATCTACAGAAGGGCTGATGAGTGTTTGTAGTGCCATAAAATTGTTTTGTAAGAAATTTATGCTGTGAATTAGTAATTATTGTACAGGTCTAATTCTTATCAGGCTGATATAATGGTGAAAGGTCATTGACTCATTGGAGGTACTGACCTTTCCATTCGCCACATTCTTAATAGAATTGTGGATTTGTTCCTGTTTCTTGATTATTATAGAGTAACTGACTTTTTATTTTTATTTTTATTTTTTAATCTGTAAATGTAAATATATATAGATCATACTGGATTAGAACATGAGATTAAAATTATCATTCTTGAAAGAGGTGCATTCAAACTATCATTGTTGAAAGAGAGATTTTTGGCACAAAATTTTGAAATTCAAATCCATTTAAAAATGATAGCCAAATATAGTGTAATGTGTGTGTGTGTGTGTGTTTGGGCAGGATTTCCATCTATCTGTTGTTAGAATATGATCTCTGCCACACTATTTGACGTGTTGAAGAAAATTGTATCTAATCAAAGCTTAAACAACCTTGATCATCGTTTCACTGGGTACCAACCGGAAGGGAGCTTTTTGTTCCTAGATGCATACACAAAGCAAATAGTGATGTTTGTTATTTTCTTAGTCATTCCTCTTAGATTTCACCATCTTCGTTTGCTTCTAATTCCTCTTTGAAGTCGGCCTTTTTCCGTCATTGTTCTTGTACATTGTGATAGTGTGGAGAAATACTAGTCAAAAGGAGAAAGATTCAACTTGAACCTCACCAAGAACTGGAGCTATAATCCGAAAGAAAATGAGTACTACGCACAAATAAAAATAATTCTAGTTGTCCACGTTAGTTAAAAAATTTTCTTTAGGCCGTTTGTTGGTTAAGTGATGCTCTTCCGATCTGCTTCCTGTGGAGATTCATTTCAGCTTCCATCTTCCTGTCACTCTTTCCCCGTGATGGATGAAGTCGAATCCCTCTTCTCTCCTTTTTGTTCTCATTGAATAGATTTGTTTCTAAAGACAAGGGAATGGCTCCAACAGCGGGATTGATGTTAACAAATTATCCGTTAATGACTGCCCTCCTTGCCTTTGATCTTGCACAATCCTTTATGATCATTACCTTGTACATTTTGATTCACTATATGAAGAATGAACTGATCTCACGTAGTATGTGGAACCACCTAACAATAAAAGAATAAGTTTATGGATAGGTGTTATTTATGTATTTTAGTGGCAGTCAAAACATAACAATCTACCCATCTGGAAGTCCAGTGCAGATACATATTGTATTACGTGTAGCATGGCTAGATGTGTGTGTGTGTGTGTGTGTGTTCAACTATACATAATACGTGTAGCTCGATTATAATCCAAGTACAGTGTGAAAAACCATTTTAACCTCTACACTAGGATCCTTAATCATGTGTGACTGTGCACGCCAGGCAATGTGCTCATCAGGCCTCACTAAAATTGCTCCTCTGTCTGACATTCTACAGATATCCCACCACGATTGTGAAGATACAGTCCTCTTAACTTCCACTGCATCTATAAAATTCTTCCAAGGTGAAAGTGACGTTTCACTTCTAGTTCCATCAATGGTTTGTTCTGGCCACATCACAGCCACCTTTAGAGGAAGGTTAATTTCTTCAGCCACCTTAAATGCAGCTTGAGCTAGACTGTAGGACTCCTCTATTGGTGCTATAATTAGAAGGAACTCAACATTGTCACTAGACACGAGGTCCAGCGTTGAAAAAGTCTCCTGTAAAATATGGTATCAAGACCAAAATAAGGAACAGGGATTCTCATAAATAATGTGTAGCAACAGCAAAATATGCCTGGTTCATCAAAAGTTTTGGGTCGGCTATACAAATCCCTTTGGACGCACATAAGTCTCATCTCATACAATTGACAAATTTTAACACTGATAATCTATTCGCTGTAACCTCTGCCTATCGTTGTTACTCATGGCTCCATCTAATGGAAATGTAGCAGTGGCTATAGTCTGGCATTTGGAATAATTGACACCTGCTGATACATCAAAGATAGGGTTTACATGCTTTCAGAGTGATTAACAACCCCCTGACACCAACCCCCCCTCCCCACCCCCACCAAAAAAAAAAAAAAAAGGGAAGGAAAGGAAAGAAAGAAGGAAAAAACTGCAGAAGCTGGGGATACAGTAAAGTGGGG
>CAVNYN010289176.1:0-60999 GCA_963692815.1 Nyctanthes arbor-tristis | reverse complement strand
TTAAATGTAATCAGCCAATCATGCGCAAGAAGAGTGATCACTATGGACATATCTGACGGGATTCTTTTCCTCCACGTTATTTTTCTTGATCTGTCGTGTGTTGTTGCTATGTGTTGCGTATCTTATTTATTGAAGTCTGAAGACCAAAATCTTGGGAAAAAATAATTTGTAAGAAGTAGAAGCCCATATTAAAGTATGTAACGCTCTTTATTTCTCAGTTGATAAATTGGAATTGTTTTTCAAGTGATTCATTAGTATTTCTTAGTGCATATGTGCATGACCAACGCAGTTAAATAAGTGAATCGTCTTCGAAATCTTAAGCTTGGCAGGAGACATAGGCCATTCTGCTTCACAGAGGATGGCAAGTCCAGTGAAGGTATCTCCAGAAGAGCAGCAATCTCATTCACAGCCACTGCAGAAGCCAGAGCCTGAGTCATCTGCACAGCCTGAGCCGCAAACACCTACTGAAACACAAGAAGCAGCTCCATCCAAATGGTTTTCTTGCTTTTTATGTTGCTCATTTTGTACGATCTGGAAAATTTTTTCCCAAAATCTCTTGTAAAAGCAAACAAGATTCAGGAGGACATTCCATCGACAAAAAACTGGCCGGAAAAGAGAAGAATCTCCCGGCAGATCTAAGATTGATTAGAGCAGAATGATTTGCAAGTTTATTGGGAATAAAGCGCAGTTGTCACTGTAAGTGTCATTACTGTAATTGACAGTTGGAGATCTTCAACAACTGAAGACGAAATGCATGTCTGGTGAGCTCTGATACTTGCCCTTGACACAGATGTATATTGGCGCCTCCATTTTTCGCCAGCCAGAAGAAAACGATAAGCCCTCACGCGGGTGAAATGAGAACTATTCATCATAGAGAGGATGACACAAAAATGAATGCTTTAATGTGGAGTAATGACCATACCCTGTTGGCTTGGAACATAGTGAATATATTGTAGGAAGCTTAGAAGTTAGTAATGTGAATTGAACATACTCTGCCTTTTCAATTGCATTTGTACTATTAGTCTGTTACAGGTTCAATACATTAGATATCTTTGTATCCATCATTGTAAAGATTGATATAAAATTTTGACATTTTTTTAACACAGAATTGGCTGCAAAATTTTCAGATCTTGAATTTGATTATTTCATGTTTGGTACGTTAGACTGAACAAAACTTGACAAAGTTAACAAAGATAAGCATGTACGATACAATATTACTTGTTTAGAATTGCGAATTTTTCAACCACCGCATTGCTCAAGTTATTGTCCTATTGACATAGATTATTAATTTTTTTAGGAAAAATTTTTTTTATGATTTTAAACTTGTGGCCAGACACTGAAAACAGAATGGCCCTTATTCTCAAAGGGCAAATATGTCATTTAACACGTAAATTAGATTTTCATTTTTAATTTTTTTAATTTTTTATTTTCCACAAAAAATTGAAGATGGCATAACAACAAAAGAACCCAGGGTTAAAATTCGCTTATAAATTATAGCTACAAACTAGGGTTTCAAAACGGCAATTTTGCAGAAGTTCGAATCCTTAATCCAGCATGGTAACTTACCATTCCCAATTCAGATTTCTTATGCTTTTGTTTGTTGTTATTTTTCATAGATAATAGTTAAGTTTTTTCTGTAATTTTACACGCCGTGGGATTTTTGGTTTGTATGAAATAAATTGGGATATGTGAATTCAATGGACTGCGTTCTATAACAGTGAAATAAGAAATTTGATGCCGCCAAATTTCTTTTGAGAATGAACTCAGAAATGAACTAAAGTGAGGGGAGATTTCAATTTCACGAAAGTTCAGTTTTGCCCTGATTTTCTGAGGGAAAGAAATTTGAAGCTTGCAATTTGTGAGATAAAGGGACTAGAAGAGATGTTAGCAATGCAGCTGGTGCAGGATGTTTACCTAGATATCTATATATTCACTGCTGCTGTTCAATTTACAGAATGTTTATATTGTGGAACATCTTTTGTTTGTTTTTGGGGATTGCACGAAAGCCATCTACAAAATGTAATTGCATGATTTGTGATGCTTCTGTGCTGCTTTCTATCAATCGATGGACCTCCAGGATTATAATGCCTTTACCTAGCTTGAAAGAGTTTGTTGCCTATACATTCTTGATCTTGCTATTCTGATTAGTAAATTCACTTCCATTTGATTACTCCTCTCCTCCATGGAAAATGAAGATGTTTCTCTGGTGCATTATTCACATAATAATGTGTTGATTTGTTTTAATCTGGAAGTGGTATACATCTTCTCAATATCGTTTTTCTCTTGTTGCTCTGCCCCTTCGCAATGCCATTTTTGAAAGTCTTTAGCTAGTACTGCTAATCCACACACAAAATGGGTATTGTTTTAATTGTGGCTTTGTTAGTTTTCCGAGGTAGCGGACCGAATGTAATTGGTTACCTTACTTTGAGCTGTTCTTGAACTGATATCTGCAGGTGAATGTTCCAAAAACTAAGACTTACTGCAAATCAAAGGAGTGCAGAAAGCACACCTTGCACAAGGTCACCCAGTACAAGAAAGGAAAAGATAGCTTAGCTGCTCAGGGTAAGCGGCGGTATGACCGCAAGCAGTCAGGTTATGGTGGACAGACCAAGCCTGTCTTCCACAAGAAGGTGAAATTTTTTACATGCCATTTTGTTATTGAAACACATTAGGAACGAGCTAACGGTTTGCAATAAATCACTTCACTTGGATGATGATTAGATTATTTAAAGAATTGAATGGGAGAAAGTAAAGGATATGACTATACAGAATCTATTCTCAATCTATGATAAGTGTGCTGGTACCAATTTGTAGTGCTGACTTCAATCTTTTTCTCTATTTTTGCCTTTGCAATTAGGCAAAAACAACTAAGAAGATTGTGCTGAGGCTGCAATGTCAGGGCTGCAAGCATGTCTCCCAACACCCAATCAAGGTTTATTTTCAACTCTAAACTCGCATGTGTTCATTTCGTTGTAGTTACGTCTCCATATGATACTTATGGTTGCTTTATTATCATTCCCTTTGCAGAGGTGCAAGCATTTTGAGATTGGTGGAGATAAGAAGGGAAAAGGAACTTCTCTTTTCTAAGCACCCCGCTGCGTGATTTGGAACTGTTTCTCTTCTTCTGCTTTATTTTGTTTTCCTTCAATGTCTACCCTTATGTATTCTCTATATGAGCTGTTTAACCTTTCTGCCGCTAATATTTTAGATCTATGTGGTGTCATAGTTATGTTTCAATGTTACAATTTTTATTTAGTTCTTTTGCATCATTTCTCAAATATTTTTTGATTAAGTATCGACTTAATGAAATTTATTTATCCAATCTTCAGTATTTCTTCCACAAAGAAAAATAATAATTTTGTAATTTACCATGTTCTCTTCATACCTCCTTTCTTTTTTCTTTATTTTAATCATCATCAGCGCTTCTAAATCTAATGAATGAAAACCCGCAATGGCATTTATTAAAGAATGCAAAAAATATGAAGGGTAGTCAAGTCTTTGACTCTCTTCTCGTCGTGATATATATAACTGCGGTGGGCATGGGCAGTTTGGTTTGGTTTTCTTGTCAAACAGCTACCCAACTGCAATGGTCGGATGGTGGACTTTCCAAACCGTCAGTTTCACGTTTTGACGGTTATCCGCCCTAAACGGGAAAAAGTTGGGATTTGCGTGCGACAATAAGCAAAAATTCAGCGACATTTTTTATGCGTGCGTTGGATTCAATTTTGAACGTCCAAACAAGAAACGTAGAAAAAAAATGTGGCATATATCATTACCTTGAGCATCGAAAGACGAAACTGCCCTCAAACTTGTGTCTGGTTTTGTGCCGGCTCGGTAAATCTGGTCTGGATCTTTTGCCCCGACCCAAGGCCAAGGTCTAATACTAAGCGTATAGTGGGCCTTCAGGCCCGAGACCCACAAGTGAAGGATATGGCCCGCCCATTTGAGCCCAAAACCGTAATCCCAAATTCCATTTGGCAGAACTTCGCTTCAGCTCTCTTTCTGCTCGGCAGCCATGGTAAGTCTAATTAATTTCTAGCTTTTTAAACTTGATCTGCAGTCGGTTTCTTGGTTTTAGCGTGTTCAATATCTGATGACGTCGAATTTTATGTTTCCCTGAAGATATGAATAACTGAGTTGTGTTTTGTAATAGTGACTGAAGAATTGAGCTTTGGAATAGCCTTTTTGTTATTGTTATTTGAAATTTGGTATTTTTGAGCGACATACGGTGGATTTACTGGATGATCTGAATTGTTCGTTACACCTCTATATTCTATTTTATGGTTAGAGTTTACTGCTACCAAATTAAGAGTTAGAGGTCTGTACAACTAGAAGTTAGCAAGACGATGATTTTTCACTTTTTGTTCGTATCAAGTGAAGTTTCAATCTGAGTTTTTGGAGGAGAATAGAACTGAAGAAATAATTATCTCTTCTGTATTTATGCGCTAGATGGAGTATGAATGCCATTGCGCACGACAACAACTGTGTAATTTTATGTGTGTATTAGTGTTTGATTTTTAAGTATGTCAATTTGTTTCTGGTATTGTTGCTTTCATGGTTTGCCAATACCATCTTTGAATTTACTATAGATTCATTTGGCTCACTGGCGGGGTGAAAACCTCCAGACTATGTCTGGTTGATCCTTTCAGTTGAATTTGTTTGCTTACGTGGGATAGCTACTGCATGCATCAGCTTCTTCCCAATTTTTTGTGTCAAGATGTTGAATTTTACCTAATGTAGATTCTATCTGAGTTTCCCTCCATCAATAGTTTGAAGTAACCTTGTAGAAAAAATTATTTATCAGATGGTGCAATTTTTGTATCCTCTGGATGTGATTGATTTCAAGTCTTAGTCTACAGCATTATTCACTAATTGCTTGGCAACGTGCTCTCTAGCATTATCATTTCTTTTGATCATGCTTCTACTTTGAACTGCAATCATACCTGAAATTTATCGTGCTTATTGCAATCTAAGTTATATCATGTGGTATATTTGCTAAACCTATTACTTCAGGCACCTTTGGAGGAGTTTGGTCCTGATAGTAATATTTAATGCACAAGCATATCTGAAGTAACACTGGATTCACTATGGGACTGCCTTTCATAAGTTATTATATTTTTCATTGGCATAATCGATCAGGCTTTCTAAATTGACTTCCTTGTGAACTGATGTTTCAAGGTGAACGTTCCTAAGACAAAGAAGACCTATTGCAAATCCAAGGAGTGCAGAAAGCACACCTTGCACAAGGTCACCCAGTACAAAAAGGGAAAAGATAGCTTAGCTGCTCAGGGGAAGCGGCGATATGATCGTAAGCAGTCTGGTTATGGTGGACAGACTAAGCCTGTCTTTCACAAGAAGGTAAAAACTATTTACATGCTGGTATTTTTTTTGGGTACTGGAGTCTGGAATGTATGTAAAGAAAATAAGGTATGTGTCATATGGATATAATCAAATAATTGAAGAGAAGGGAAAAGATAAGGTTACTAATTTACTTGAAATATATATGCAGAATTGATTTTCGATTTTCAGTACCTCAGATCTTAGTAGTATGCAGCAGATAAACATAAGACGTGTTTTATTGAAATTTTGGATCTATGTTGGAATTTAGATTTGCTTGCTGGTGCAATCAATAGATTCAATATACAATCGAGCTTTTAATTTTCATATTTACATTTTACCCATGTGTTTTTGTGAAAAAACTAATCTACATAGCTTTACCTATATATATAGGTATAGATAAAAGCACCTAAGCATAATAGTGTAAGTAAAATAAAGTTTCTGATTAAAAAAATTATTTATTTTTTACCACAAGTTATATGCTTACCAACATATTTCGTGATTTAAAAAAAGCTACATTATTATAGTAAAAAATGGGGGGCTACATTATTCAATATAAGATATAATTTAATTGACAAATTCACTTGGTTTTTTTTCTTGAAAGGGGCCAAATTCACTAGTTTCATAATTGCATTATAAGAAGTTTTTCCAAGTATTGCGTGTAAAAAAAAAAATTTCAATTATTCATTTGAATTTTTTAACTTCTAAGATTGATGCAATGATGTTTTCTACTTTCAACAATGAAACGAATAATGAATTTCCTTTTTTTTTTTTTTGAAAGACAAATAATAATGAATTTCTGGAAATTAAAAGAATGATTTTTTAAACTCACATAAAGAAAAAAGTTAAGTTTTTTCAATAAATTAATATCATCCTCTAAGATAAAGACAAGTTTGGTCTCAATATATAGAAGTTATCTTCCTTTGAGAAGTTAAATTTAACATACATCAGATCAAGTTTGATCTCACTCTATAAAAATTTATTTGTTCTCAAACAAAACGTAATAAGCTGATGTCGTATGTAGTAATTGAATGTCATAATATCATCTTCATACATTTCAAACAAGGTACAAACAACTTACTTAAGTTTATCCAAGCGCGACCATTTTCAAGATTTCAAGGTAACGGTAGGGGTAAAAAAAAAAAAAAAAAAAAAAGAGGTGTATCCATAAATTAAGGGACTAAAGTGCAACACATTCATTTTTCAAATCAAACCTCGCAATTTTTCATTAATTGGGTGCGGCCCCGCCATTCCACGCGATTACAAGCGCCAAAATCCTTCAATTTTCCCTTCCCGCCACCCTTAATTTTTCAAAGAATCCGCGCCACCAATCTCTACTTATAAATGATCCCCGCGCCCACAAAATCCTCTATCTCTCTTTTCCATTTTCATTGTAATTGCTCCTTCTGAACGCAAAAAACTGTTCTGTTGAAGGGGTATAGAAAAAGGAAAAGGAAAATGGCTGAAATGATGACCCCAGATGCCATGTCGACCATCATGACAAACCCATCTCCGGATTCGTCTTCAGATTTGCCGGAACTAGTTGTGCAAGTACTGGATCTCAAGACAACTGGCAAGACACTCATGTATTCCTCTCATCCTTTGGTTTTCATTTTAATACTGAAAAATGTACAGATCTTTCCCGTTCTTATGTATGCGGTTGCTCTTCCGATCTCTGGGTTCAGCGTAAAATATTTGCTAGATATTTGTAATTGCGAGAATTGTTTGCTGAAATTTATTAGAAAATGTGAAAGATCTTATTAAGATTTAGAGCTCCACCCTGTTTATTGATTTTGTCTGGAAAAATTGTGGATTTCGATAGCGGATCTGGCGTCCATGGCGGTTTGTGCTGGTCTTGGGTTCACTAGCAATGTGTGGGTCGGGTGTGAAAAGATTCCTTTTTGAAAGCATTAGGGTTTGTTTCCCCTTTTCTAGCTTTACTGTATTGCGTCGACCATGTGAGAGTCCACTCTGATTTGATAGATGTTTGAAAGTGATTGAATGATGTGCTTGATTTCTCAGTGCTTTAGATTTTGGGTCAGTTCTATTCCGCAAACTCGTATAATTTTTACTTATTGCTTACAGGTTTATGGCGAGTGATGGCAAAATGAAGTTTAAGGCCTTGTTGACATCTAGTTTATCCTCTTCAATGGCCCCTGGGAGTATCCAGAATTTGGGCCTTATTCGGATTCTTGGTTACACTATAAATCACAATCCAATCAATAATGAGGAGTAAATACTAAAATTTTTTCTTCTTGAATTTTTTACGGTCATATGCTTTTTAATGAAGATCCCAATTGAGAGTCTGTTGACTTGCAGTTTCTTGTTGGTGACAAAAGTTGAGGTTGTGTCCCCTGCACTTGATTCTGAGTACAAAGGTGGAACTGAAGCTAAGGACAGTGGCGTGGGTTTGGAGGTGAAACAAGAAATGGATGTGGAAAAGGAAGTAAAAACTGAAGTTCATGGCATCATTTTGAAGCCAAAGCAAGAAATTGTGTCCAAATCAGCTGCTCAAATTGTTCATGAGCAACGTGCAAAGTAAGCATTTTTGCATCTTTGTATACATTTAAGCATCCAATGGTGTGGTTCTTTAATTTTGAAGCAATTTTTAGAGTTCTATAACTCAACATTTTGATGTTGAGGGGTTAATGTTGTCTTGTGGTCAATGAATGTCAGTATGGCACCATCTGCACGATTGTCGATGACCCGAAGAGTTCACCCACTTTTTTCCTTGAATCCTTATCAAGGAAACTGGACCATAAAGGTTCGTGCCACTGGGAAAGGAAACATGCGAACATACAGGAATGCCAGAGGAGAGGGCTGTGTGTTCAATGTAGAATTGACAGATGAAGATGTGAGTGGAACTTTTATATATATACATATGTATATATATATATCTTTGTATGTTTACTTGGCTTTTATAAGATATAAGTGTCTGATGGATGAATGTGTTTCAGGGAACACAAATCCAAGCAACAATGTTTAATGATGCCGCAAAGAAATTCTTTGACAAATTTCAGCTGGGAAAGGTCTACTACATTTCAAAGGGGACATTGAAATTGGCCAACAAGCAGTTCAAAACCGTCCAAAATGATTATGAGATGACCTTAAATGAAAATTCGGAAGTGGAGGAAGCTAGCAATGAGGCTACTTTTATTCCCGAAACTAAGTTCAACTTTGTTCCGATTGATGAATTAGGTCCCTACGTCAATGGCAGAGATCTTGTTGGTAAGCACCCTTAACAAATCCCTCTTATTATACGATTCTTGCTCTTCAAAAGATGATGTTTTGAATCGGTGTCAACCGTAGATGTTGTTGGTGTTGTTCGAGATGTATCACCAACCATGAGCATCCGAAGAAAAAGCAACCACGAGACAGTTCCCAAGCGTGACATAACTATTGCTGATGAAACGTAAGCATTGTACTTGTAACTCTATGAATTTGCCTTTACTTGAGATAAAATGTATAGCTTAGCCTCTAGCATATGAATTCTAGAAAGAAGACTGTTGTGGTGTCTCTATGGAATGAGCTTGCAACTACTATGGGTCAAGAACTGCTAGACATGGCTGATAAGTCTCCTGTAGTTGCAATTAAGTGCCTCAAAGTTGGAGATTTCCAGGGTACTAAATATTTCTTCATATATTTTTGCTTAAGAATATGTTAGTAAAATCTATAGTGTGTTGATTATACTGCGATTCTTCAGGTGTATCACTGTCAGCACTGAGCAAAAGTGTTGTGTTAATCAATCCAGATATACCAGAAGCCAAAAAGCTGAGATTCTGGTAATAAATTGTTTGGTTTCACTTTCAATTTCTCTGATTTCTTGGTGGCAAACACATAAATACATGTCAATTGATGCAGGTATGATACAGAAGGCAAAGAAACTTCATTGGCATCTGTTGGTTCTGGCTTAAGCCCTTCCATTAATGGTGGAGCTAAATCTATGTACTCAGATAGGGTCTCATTATCTCGTATAACCAGTGACCTTTCCTTGGGTGAGGAAAAGGTATGTCTGTAAAATATGATTGTGAAGTGTTAATAGTTGTGTTTAGTGCTGTTTCTTGGAAATAATGCTCGGCCATTAATATAGATAATTTCCTTTTTCTTGGCAGCCTGCATTTTTCAGTGTTAAAGCTTACATAATTTCCATTAGACCCGACCAGACCATGTGGTATCGAGCATGTAAGACATGTAACAAGAAAGTAACTGAGGCTCTAGGATCTGGCTATTGGTGTGAAGCTTGCCAGAAGAATGACGAAGAATCCAGCTTAAGGTTCATGACTTGCAAAAATTCAAGTTCCTGGTCATTAATATTTCCAGCGTCTTCCTTAAATGTTCTAAACAAACTCATTCTGCCTTTTTGTAGATATATAATGGTAGTGAAAGTTTCTGATGCAAGTGGTGAAGCCTATGTGTCAGCTTTCAATGAACAAGCAGAGAAAATAATCGGATGCTCTGCTGATGAACTTAATGAGCTAAAATTGCAGGTTAACATTGCCTCACTTCATTTGTTTATGATCTTGGTTGTATTTGTGTGCAACCTTGCTGATTTCTTTGGGAAATTTTCTGATTAACAGGATGAAGGTTCTTATCAAATGAAACTGAAGGAAGTTACATGGACTCCACACCTTTTCCGAGTAAGCGTTACTCTACAGGAATACAACAATGAGAAAAGGCAGAGGATAACAGTCAGAGCTGTTGCTCCTGTGGATTATGCAACTGAATCATCGTTTTTGATTGAACAAATATCGAAGATGAATATATCCAAGTAGAGTAGTTTGATGTTTTTGTCAGATGGTTGACTGAGCATTTCAGTAATAGTTTGTTTTGGAACCTTGTGCTCTTCCGATCTATGTCCAGTACTCGGATCTTTTGATTGCATTGGTTAGTGCCAATCCTTGTAATATAATATTATTAGTTCCTTGTCCATTCATTTGTGAATTTCTTCAACCTTGAATCCATACTCATGCAGTTGATGTAAAATTGCTGTCATATGGGAGAGATGGCAAAAGCTTTGGGCTTAGGCAGGTGGCTTGAGTTGACTTGTTTCTATCCGAGCCCAGCTCGAGCCTTGGATTTTTTAATTTTATTATTTATTTATTTATTTATTTTGAATTGAATATTGTGCTTGCTCAAGGTGGGTTTGAGTGGAGAGCAGTTGGTGAATTGGAATGCCATTGTGCGGTCAAGGACTGGACTTGACCACCCAAAAACATGCAGTGTAGTTTGCACTGTTGACTTCTGATTTCAAATGCTTGTTCAGCAAGTATATATAGCATGGACACTTGCAAGGTGGCATTGACATATTTTGATTATCTAAAATTAAGAAAGCAACCACTTATAATTGACTTTTTAAATTCTTATTATTATAGTGAATTAATTGCAAATATAATATTGCGTATGTTGATTGTTGACTGGGTATTCATGTATCGTGTATTCATATATTGATATGGAAATACTTTTCAAGAATGCCTAATCGGATTGAAATATCGCTTTCCATTGATGTTACAGGCCCATTACGCAACAAGAATTGTCAAATTAAATTCAAGCAACTTTTGGGTGCAAGTCCTCATTTCTTATTGTCATCTTTCCTTCTCGTCCAACTGTTTGACAAAACAATATTAAACAAACCCAAACTTCCAGTCAAAAGCAGAGAGAATCTACCTTCTTCCAAGGTTTGAAGGGTAAGCATTATTTTTTCAATACAACGGCATCTATCTAACATGCACAATAGGTTTTATGTTTAGACATACTAATGACACCAGTGATTAGACAGTAACGTAGTATAATATCAGTCGTTGATATAAGCACAACACTATATTCACAAATCACATTAACGGCTTATATTATACTACATTAGCTGTCTAGTACTATAATAGCATCATGTCTGATATTTGATCAAATTCGCTAGTGTGTGTTAGAGATAAGACTAAACTTGATCAAGCACAAGATGTTTTGTGTTATTACGGTACTAAATAGATGGTGCAATATAATATATCAGTCACTAATGTATTTGTGAGATTGAAAATGTATTCATATCAGTGGTCCACTGCCTATATCAATTGCTTAAAATGAATTTCTTTTAGAACTGATCTCTCATGAAAACTTTTTCAACTATATTTCAAACGTGTTATTTCATAATCAAGATAGACATTAAACTTTAAAGGAAATTGCCACATCAATTGAATCAAACCTACAAAATCGCTTGCCAATTGACATGGTAGCACTAGTAGAAGACGACGCAGGCTTTACGAGTCCGACAACTAACTCGACTAATAATGGGCATTTACTTTGTTTTTTATTAGTTTCCTCCGATGACGCCATTCAGATAAGAACCAGCAGCAATCTTCTTGTTGGACTAATTCTTGCTCGGAAGGTTCTAATAAGAATAATGTTATGTAGCACCAGTAGTGCTTTGCACCAGTCTAGGTGGCATCTAATGTGTCATTAAATGATAAGTGGAATTAAATGAATAAATAAATGATCCACTTAATTCAACTTATCATTTAGTGCCACCTTGATATAGTGTCAAGCACCAATAGCGCTAAATAACATTACTCTTCTAATAAAAGCAATAAAATTCATTGCAACCATCACAAGAATAACACTAATCCATACATGCAGGAGATGGTCCCTCCCATTTTGTTGGTTAGTCAATAGTCAATAACACGAGCAGGAAATCCTTTCTCATTTCTATCTTGTATTTTATAATCACACATTCAAGAAATTGGGACACTTTATTCCTCAATTGAAATACTGGTACTTGCAGGAAAAAGCTTTTTGATTTGATTTTGTATTAATCCATTCGTACTGTTCTATTTCCAAATTTCAACCACCCATTTCTGTGTATTTCCCAAATTACTCCCAATATCACTACTTTCTTGTTTTTTCTCCAAGCCTTTTTGTTAGAAAAATCTCCTTGTCAACATAAACGCGTTAAGGTTTCTTTCTTTACCCCTTTTTAAAATTTTGGCCCTTCTTTTTGATCCCTTCTCTTGACTTTGATCTTTTAATCGTTTTCTTGTGTGCAAGTCCAAGAAACAAGCAAAACACTCTCGAGGTTAATTAACTTGCTCCTTGAACTTTCTGAAACTGGTTTTAATTTATGATGTTGTATTTGATTTTATAGTTGAAATCTTGGTGTATAATTTATGGGTTATGTCTAGATGATTGCTTACTTTTGGTCTTTAGAAATCTCAGTGTGTATTAGAATGATTCTCAAAGGGTTCAAGAGGCAGAAACCTGAGAATAAGTTTTTTGGGCAGATTTTGGAGTTTATGGGCTTTGCATCTTAGAATCTACAGTACTTCGCAATTCTGTCAGTTTTTTGTTTGAGTTTCTCCTGTTAATGCATATTTCCTTCATTAATTAATTGACCTTGTTCAATTGGGATGGGAGGCTCTATGAGTTAGTCTTTGCTTCTAATTATGGTCAACACTTGTTTCTTCAAATTTATGAGTGGGATTTCGGATTTAGATTGCGAAAGTTAGCAAGTTCTAGTGCTGATTGAAGACCAGTAAGCTTTAAAATCTAGAGGGCCCTGCAATTA
Organism: Nyctanthes arbor-tristis; assembly: GCA_963692815.1. NCBI lineage: Eukaryota > Viridiplantae > Streptophyta > Magnoliopsida > Lamiales > Oleaceae > Nyctanthes > Nyctanthes arbor-tristis. The sequence goes on along the minus strand of CAVNYN010289176.1, from coordinate 48,113 downwards.
TCCAACACAAAGAGGTGTTCTTGCTCTGTAGTGTTGTGGGGTTATTCAAGATTAGTCTTGAAAATGGAGGATGCAGAAGGTCACGTGATTGCTGCAGCCTATCACATGGTGAAGGCGCTTGAGGCTACTAAGAGCTTGAGCAACGACGTGAGAAGAGTTCTTGCTGATCTTGATGCTCAGTTGTCCACAATGACCGGAGTCAGTGAGAATCAGGCAGAGAAGACTAGAGAGATAGAAAATACACTCAAGGCCGCTGAGGAAAAGATCACAGCTTTGCATTCAAATCACTCAAAGATTTGGAATTTGAGCACTGCTGTTGCTTCAGAATATCTACAGGCTGTTGATGAGGTCCGGAGATCAATAGAAACTTTGGAAATTTTTACCTTGAAGAAAACTCGGAAACAGAAGTACCTCATGGATCGAGCTCAATGTGTATTGCAGATGGCTATGGCAAGGCTTGAAGATGAACTGGTTCACATTCTTGGTCGAAGTAAACAACATTTTGAGCAAGAATCTTGTTGCTTCCCACTTATGAAGAAACTTCTGCAGGTGAAGAATCTGTTGTGTCCAATGAGGGTGATTCAGCACCAGAGGATGCATTTCAAAGGGAGAGCAGCAGCACTGAAACTGAGGAATATGTAATGGATTTGGTCCATCCAGACGCGGTTCCTCAAGATCAAGTCCATTGCTAGCATCATGTTTGCTTCACATTATGATCATGAATTTTGTCTGGTTTTCATTCGGTTCTGGAGAGAGGAATTAGCTGAGTATTTGAAAATTCTGCATGTGGAACAGTTCAGCATTGAGGAAGTGCTGAAAATGGAATGGAAATGTTTGAACTCCAGAATCAGAAAATGGCGTCGAGCAATTAAGAATGTTATTGGAATCTATCTTGCTAGTGAGAAACGCCTATTCGATCAAGTTCTGGGAGAATATGGAAGTATTAGTTCGACTTGTTTAGTCGAGGCTTCAAAGGCTTCCCTGTTAGGCCTCTTTTACTTTGGCCTTGCTGTTGCAATTGGACCACATCAACCAGAATGGCTTTATTGCTTGCTTGATATGTATGAGGTTTCAGCTTCTCTTATTCCGAAGGTAGAAGCTTTGTTTCCGGAAGAGTCTGGCTTTTTCATTAGGGTCGAATTCCACGAGCTTTTGGCGAGACTAGGTGATGCTGCAAAGGTTATCTTCATGGAATTTGGCAACCACATTGCGTCTCGTGCTTCTAGAACGCCGTTTGCAAATGGCGGTATACACCCCCTAACCAAGTATGTAGTCAACTACATCTTGTGCTTTGTTGCATACGGCGATACCCTCAATTTGCTTCTTGCAGAGGAAAATGGGGAGAATTTGGACAGGGGTCCTAATGAAACGGTCGAACATAATCCTTGTTCTTGTCCGGTGGCAGTTCATTTACGGTCAGTGACATCAAATTTAGAAGCCAACCTCGAGGCTAAGTCCAACCTATACACCAATGAATCTTTGAAGCACATTTTCCTTATGAACAACATCCATTACATGGTCGATAAGATCAAGAACTCAGACGTCAGAAACTACTTTGGTGATGAGTCTCTTCCGATCTCATATCGTGAAATTTCAGAAGCATGCAATGAGCTACGAGAGATTCACGTGGAGTTTTATTCTTGGCTTGCTAAGGGGTGATGGCAGAACCGGAAAGGCGGCTCTGAAAGAGAGATGCCGCGATTTCTGTATTGCTTTCGAGGAAGTGTATAGGATTCAGACAGGGTGGTGTGTGCCGGAACCTCAACTTCGCGAAGATTTAAGGATCTCAACTTCAAAGACCGTTATTCCAGCTTACCGGAACTTCATTGGCAATATTACCAATTCTATTGGAGAAAAGTACCTTAAGTACACTGAACATGACTTGGAAACTTTCATCTTGGATCTGCTGGATGGTTCACAGAAATCTTTGAAACCATCCAGGATGAAGGAGGTGACACTTTTACACAGTATCTCTCTCTTTCCTTCAGCTGTAGTCACTAAAATGTTGTGACGAATTGTTTTAAAATTGTCTTAAATTCTTTGCTTTCTCCAAACTGCTGTAAGTAGCTTTTGAATTTTTATTTTACAATTACAACATCTTGTGGTGCAGTGAAGTGATCAAATTGTTAAGACACAGTTACATACTTATTTTTTCCTAGAATTCGATAGATTATCTCTACGTGATGTGGCAATAATTTTGCATTAGGTGTGTTATGAGACCTACTTTGTTAGAGATATTATCATTTAATACCACGTGAGCATATATCGATTTTTAGTACAGGTGCTGTAGGCACAAAAATAGTTTCTCTACTGTCTGTCTATAGAGTCCATCGGACACTATTTATGGTGTCTGATGGAGTATGTGACAGCCTCTTATTGGATGCATTGGGGGCCCAGCTCCCAATGTATCCAATAAGAGGCTATTACTGTGTCAATTGAACACCATAAAATAATATCTAATAGCACCATAGAATATCTCAGTTTCTCTATCAAGCCAGACAACCAAAAGAAAATACCGACAGAAAAGTTCTTCCTTGACCGGTTGACATGGTCATGCAGAGCATAACAGCTGTCATTTAATGCCATAATATGAGGAAATCATGGTACCCCAACCGCCCTAGTCATCAATGCAGTTAAATGAGAGTTGTTTCAGAAATTTTCTAAGAAGATAGATAAGGTTCTTATAAATAAAAGAGTCTTACTTTGATGTGACATGAATCTAAAAAAAGCAGTCCAACACAATGTGTGACTGTTTTTATTAGATTCGTGTCAAATAAGAAGTACTGTACAGTGCATGCTCGACTGTTATACTATTCAGTCTTGTTTAGTGTAAGAAAAATGAATGTAAACGTAATGCTTAGATGAGATCGGGATGCATCAAGTCAACTTAGGCATGCCGCATGCGTAACTAAATAATTAAATAATTAAAAAAAATTAAAATATTTTACTTTAAAAATGAATTATTTTCTAAATTTTCCTATTAAACTAAGTGGGAATTTTTTATTTCTCATTTTCCCCATTGTCCTTAACTTTTGCCAGGTTTTTGCCCAGCTTTTCCTAGTCGAACCAAGTTTTCCAGAGTTCCCGGGTCGCTTTTCCTACTTCCTGTATTCTGTGTCAAGTGTCAACCGGACCGGCTTTCAGTCCAATTCTGGATTTTCCCCAATAAAACCTGGTCTGATTGGGTCGGTTTTCATAACACAAGTCCCTACATAACAATGGCTTCGGGTTTCACACATCCTTGTGGATTCTTGGCCTTGGGGTTTGCGGTGCAATTTGATCACACAGAAATTTGTACATAATTAAAATTCACGAAGTCTTGTCCAATTTGATGCTTGTGGTTGACATATACAATTCAGTACCACGTTTACCTTTATGGCTTAACTAAACCAGAGAGACTTCAACGCAAGGATAAGATTCAAATAGCAGTAATCGATGTTTATGGCTCAGGCATTCATGTAAAAGGTTATCATACTGCTCGTGTCCACGAAGAGGACCTTTGGCAACTACATTCTGGAATTTGCAGGTCATAAAGAATCAATATTTCATATCAAGCCAGGAGAAGACTTTAAGAAGATGAAACTCACACCTTAAGAGGTCGAAAAATCTGAAATTTGAAGGCTCAAACACGCACGTATGCTTGCCTTAAAATGGCATTTGCTCCCTCTTGGATTGCTTCAAGAACTTCTCACAAATAGCTTTGAGGAAAATGTCAATGTCAAGCCTTTGAGAGTTTGCACAAAGCAACAAACTGAAGAGTACTTTTGTGTAAAAGAGGCTTTTCCAGTTTTCCCTTTTCCTCTACCAGTGACTGAGTTATCGAGCTTCCGTTATGAATTCTTTTGATTCTTAAAATCAACCATACTTGGTAATAATAAAATTTACAATGGAGAAGGAACCGAAAATTTGGCAACACAGACAATCTATAATGATGTTTCTCCTGGAGACATCACACAAAATAATCGGGATCTTAAAATGCTTACTAAATACTCTGTTCAAATTGAACTGCAAACAATCTACCGAGCTTTAGCTAATGTTTCTTGATGGAGAAAGCGGGTCAAAATCTAGCCCTAGGATGCCTCATATGTAGTTTGCAGCTTAAATATCCTAGTACATGGCAGCCAAACATTTTCATTTTTCCCATTAGAAAACCTAGATGTAAGCAATAAACGCTATGGAATCAGTAGATGTTATCAAGTTACTACAAGACCCTTAGGTCCAAATGTATGTCTTCATTATTGCTTTTCCTAAGATCAACTGGGCACATATTCTGAAAATAATGAAATGAAAACAGAGCCAAGTGGGTTGAATCCACAGCCCAAGTATATGTTTTAAGCTCCTCCATCTTTCCCAACAATTTCCCAAGCATTGCGCCTTTTTTTTTCCTTTTTTTTTTATTTTAATTAAAGCACTAACTAGGCTGCAGCGCCGTTTTCGGGCCTCATTCCTAGGCATTGCTTGCTGCTGCCTTGTTATCTTTTCCAGACAAAAACACCATAAAATTTAGGACACTAGAAACATAAATATCTTCTTTGAACATTTTTCCTCTTAGCTTATTTTCACCAATCCCATACCATAGAGCATTGGGAAATTTATAGATGATCGTTTTACAGTAATAGTTTAACACAGATAGCAAAGATTTAATAAGAGCTTGCAGACTACAAAATCCATAGCCCAATTAGAAATTATCCTAAAACATCAACAGATTTATAGAACATTGTACAACAAAAACTTCGAGTAATAGTCGAGTCAAAAAGTAAAACAGCACACCTAGCATAATGGATACTGGAAGAGCAGGCAAAGCTTTCCGGTAAAAAGCGAGGAGCATCAAAGTTATACCAAGACCAGCTATAATTGCAAGGTAGCATGCATAAACTGTCATGAAATCATACATTGCAGCCCTACCGACTAAAACACTGTAGAATATGAAGTCACCCAAACCGAGCTTAATTGCGCCAGAGGATCCCAAGCCAATTCCTTCTAGAGCAAAATTTTCGCTTGGAGTAGCATCTTCCTCAGAATTCATCCTAAAATTTATTCTATGTTGAATAAGAGGTGCAGCAAGTTCGGAGTCCCCTCTAAAAACCTGACCCTCTTCAGCAACAACCAAATTTATCTCATTATCACCACTTCCAACTGATAAATATGTAGCCTGAGTAGAATTTGAATTTGTAACAGGAACAGAACTGGTAATTGTATCAACATAGGGCCTCTCATCTGAATTTTCATCCAAAGTAGAACCTGTATTCCTTCTTTCCCTCCATACCCTTCTCTGTACAACACCACCAGTTGGAGACAAATCATTATGAATAACAGGACGAGCCTCATAAACTAAAGCAGGGATATCTTCATCTCGAGATATAGCAAGCTCTACCAAAAGCCTTAAAGGTCCACCGGGCAACAAAACAGCAGCAAGATCATACAATGCCATTGCAATCAAAAGCATCCAAGTTGTCCATTCGGGCAAAAGGGTAAACCAGTAAGCAACCAACATCCCAATTACAACCAAGTATGCTTGGGTGAGAAAGATAGCCATTTTTGACATGAATACAGCTAAAACACCAATAACAGTTAAATTGAACCAAACTATCACGAACGTAATGCAATCCACTGGAAAGCTGAAATCTTGGCTCAAGAAAAGGGCAATCTCACCTCCCAAAAACCCCAAAACAAGAAAAGAGGAAAACCCCATATAGTATTTCAAGAACTTAGTGCATCTGAAATAGAATTATAGCACCAGGAAAAAAGTAATCACAGTCACAGCAGCAACAAATACAAGAGAATTCAAGAGGGCACCTTTGAGCTTATCCCAAATAGAATCCGAACTGCCCTCACTATAAGCCATGGTGGCTATGGTAGTAATTGAGGGGCCGATTGAAGACCCCTCAGCATCCGTATTCAGCACCGTAACAAGAATTACTACCAATAACATGCATATCGAAACTGGTGTTATGATTCTAATAAGTTCTTCACCCAAAGTATCAAGAATACTACTGGGTCTTTGATTTTGGTCCATCGATGCTCGGTATGTTGGATATGCGTTCGAGAATTGATGGTTGGGAGTCTTTAAGATCCCCAACTTACAGTGAGAAGATTCGGCGTGAAATTGAAAAGCCGGACTAGGTACAAAAAAATAGAAGAAACTAGGGGCAAAAATTTAATGAGGTTGTAGAGGAGTTGAAAATAAAATCTACCATACCGTTGTATTTTTTTATTTTTATTTTTTGTTTTTTAAGGTTGAACCCCAATCCTGAGGGCCTCCACCAACCCTGCCCTGGACCTTTGGTGGAGGATGTAAATCGCAGGATGTGCCTCCAAGGAGCCAGGGTGGAGAGCAATGGCAAGGCCAGGGCTGTTAACCTATTGGTAACTCCAGTTTGCAACAAAGCCAATTCCACCTTGCGGGGAATCGAACTCTGCACACTACCGCGCTGAGCCCTTTCTTCCGATCTCCCCTTTGCCACTTGGAGATATGCCCTGGGGGCTTTATTTTTTGTTTTTTTAACTCTACCTTGTATGGCAGTTGGTAAATTGTAGATTCTAAGTAGGTGTTCGCAAAGCATTTTTGTTTAAAAATAGAATTAGATATTGTAAGAATGAGTGATTAAAATTTATGCAGTATAAGTAGGTCTTGTCAAATATGTAGATATGATTAATTTAATCATAGTTTGGTTTGTTAACGTAGGCTAAAAAGCGCATCCACTTTTACACTTTGATCCTATTTTTACACTTTTTGTTTTTCAAAATGCTGACTCTATGTACTTTTAGAGGAGTATCAGGTACTTGTTCGCTTAACTTTTTGGTCAAATTCATTGTTAAAAAAGTATCATTTAATAAGTAATTAAGTGTCAAATGATTTGGCTGGGGACGTGAATGCAACGCCTTTGAAAGGTAAGGGGCCATAGAGGAATATACCCAAATAGTATATCTATCAACCATCAGCAACGATTTTAATCCACGGTTCTCATTTATTGACTTCAGATCTACGGTTGCATATTCATTCATTTCATGCTTTTATATACCGTCGCAGTATAAACCCTAAATCCATTTCTCTCTCCTTGATAAACCCTGTGTGTTCACTCTGTAGGGTTTCGAACCCAGCGAATCAAAAGGTAAGATTTTATCGAACGCTATGCGATTAGAGTTCTTTTAGCTTGGATTAAGTGAGCTTAATGTTTTTTCAGTGATTTTTTAGTGAGTTTATCGTTGCTAAATTTTATTTGGTTTTGCTAGCTTGGATTAAGCGAGCGTGACCGATCTTGGTGACTTTGCTTTTGATTAGCTTTTATGTTTTCGGATTTCTGAAGGTGACATTTTTTTACTTCCATCAGATCCGAAAAGGAAAGAAACAGGATCAGACAAAATTAAGATGTTGTGAGCCGGGGGTAGATACGAGCTTGGCTTTGTGATCTGTGTGATAGTGGAATATATTTGCTTGCCCAATGGAACTTGTAAAACTTATAATAGTTGTCAAATGGAAATTGCCGTCGGGTGGATTTCTACATTAGTGCTTGTGTGAGAGTTCGATTAGTCTTGGCGGTTGAGCAACAAATAGGAAAGTGCAAATTGGTTAAAGAATGTTCTTAGGTATTTCTTTTTTTCCCATTGAAGGTTGGAGGGTGGAAAAGGAATTGGAATTCATTTTCCATGGAAAATATTTTCCCGCCTCCCTCCATGGGAATTCATTTTCCTTTATTTCAAGGAAAATCTCCACTTTTTGGCCTAAGACTGAAAATACATTCCATGGAAAATAAAGCTGTGTTTGATCAGACCAAGAAAATTTAGGTGAAAATTGGCATTTTCCATGGAAAACAATTTACAATCAAACACACCTTTTTAGAGTAATTGTATGTTTTTGTGTAAGAGTGAGTTCCTGCTAGCAAAAGCTAATTTCCTGGAGATTCTCTTAAGTTTGTAAAAAGGTGGTTTTGGGGCCTTGGGCTTCAAAAGACCACACGCACTGTTAATCTTTTCTTTAATAATTTGTCTGGCTGGATAAAAAGGTTGGATGGGTGTAAACCCATTGATAAAGTAAGCCTCCCCTACTCAACTATAGTTTTAGGATAGCTGATTTTTTGTTAGGTTAATATTGTGCTCTTCTTGCTGTATTGCCTACCCGTCATGGTTTTTAGGCATTTTCTTCTTTTTTGGCACAACTTTAAATTAGTGTTTATCTCTGTGGTTTTTGCATCTAAAATAGACTAGCAGATATTCTCTACACGTAGATCCATGAGGCTGTAAATTTAACATCAGTTGCATGTTTTAGGTCAGGGCAATGGCTTTCTTTAGAAAAGCTGGTAATATTTTAAGGCAGACTATGAGCAACCACATCACTCAAGAAATCTCAACATCCAAGCCGTCCATCTTTCAAGCGATAAGATGCATGTCAACGTCGAAACTCTTTATTGGAGGTGCAATATCTTGTCCTATCTGTTCTTTTTGCAATTCCTATTAGGTATGTTTTGAATGAGCTTTAACATTTCTAAATTTTGTTGTTCTTTCAGGACTCTCATACAGCACAGATGACTCAGGTCTGAGAGAGGCTTTCAGCAAGTATGGAGAAGTTGCAGAAGGTACTTTTAAGATTATCAAGATGCTTAATTGATGATTATATGGTAGTCTGGCATGATTTCCGCCATCCATTTCGCAAGTTAAAGAAAATTAATAGAAAGATTATTTAATCTTTTGATATTTGCTAGTCCATAGTTTATATACTGTATAGTTGTACATCTTTGGGATGGATAATTAAGGGAAAAGTAAGCTTGTTATTTTCATTTAACAAAGATAAATACATTTCATTAAGCTTTAATGGTCAGCAGTAAAAGAATAGTTACTTCTTGATTTTCATTTGTGGACAGTTCTAGACAAAGTCACATTTTCCTACATTTCTATAAGCTATTGAAATTTGTGCACTTTACAGTTGTTGCAAAAATGACCAATTTAACTTGAGGGTATTGAGCCATTTGATTCTATTAGTTCTTACACATTGGTGTGTTCTGAATGTTTGACGATCATTTTATTTTTTATTTGAAACGTTAATATTAAGAAGAACAATGCTTCGTACATATTTGCATAACATTGGGACATCGACATAGACATGAAACTGTTGTCTTGAATTCTTTTCCCAGTTGCTTATAGAACAAGTTTTTTGGAGTGGATTGTAAATTTATTTGTTGGAGCAATTGCTCAATAGTTAAATGGAGTGGAGAATATTGTTGTATTGCTTTTCCGTAATGTCCTACACCTATTTATCTTTAAATTGCATTTACACGTTTGCTGTTCAATCTGCGATTGAGTGACATTGCCTTGAACATTGAGTTCCGTGGATAGCAAGCTGGAAAATTCTCTCAAATAATGTCGACAAGCCTAAACTTTTTTGTAGCAAGGGTAATTGTCGATCGTGAAAGTGGCAGATCTAGAGGATTTGGCTTTGTTACATTTTCTACTGCCGAGGAGGCAGGTTATGCCATGCAGGCCTTGGATCAACAGGTACTGTCTGTCCTTCTCTTTAATTTCCTTTATCATTGAAGCGGATACGCTCGTCTTGTGGTAGATGTTCTTGTTTGTTTAGCTTAATATGTGTTTGATCATGCAAGTTGTCTGATATTTGGTTGCGACATTCCTTCAGGAACTTCATGGTCGAAGAATAAGGGTGGCTCATGCAAATGACAGGACTCGTGGTTATGGAGGTGGTGGCGGCGGCTTTAGAAGTGGTGGCGGTTATGGAGGGAATTATGGTACAGATGGCAGCTACGGAGGGAGCTATGGTGGTAGTGGTGACAGTGGCTATGGGGGAAACTATGGTGGTGGTGGCGGCTATGGAGGGAACTATGGTGACAGTGCAGGCGGCGGTGGATATAGTGGGAACTATGGCAGTGGTGGTGGCGGTGGATTTAGAGGGAACTACGGCGCTGGTAGCGGAGGCAATGTGCAAGATGGTTTCAGTGGTCCTGGCGGCTATGCTGTTAGTCCTGATGGTGGAGGAAACTTGTCTGGTGGTGATGGTCAGAATTTTGGTGTTGCTGGAGGTGGTGGGGGCAGTGACAACCTTTTCAGTGGTGATAATGTGGCTGCTGGCAGTTCTTCGAGCAGTGGGTTTGATATGGGTCAGTTCAAGTTTGATGCTCCTGAAGAAAGCAAAACCATGGAAGATCGGAAGAGCATTATGTACAAGATGAGCCCACAGAAGGGAACTACAGGGATGACGATGATACTCCCGATGATTTTGCTAATAGAAGGAGCTAAGGATTTGTCTGCATGATTGGATCCTGAATAATGCGATAAAATTAATGTTCTAAAAACTCTTCTTTCAGACCCTTTTTTTCCCCCTCACAATTGAAGCTTCTCTCAACTGTGTTGATACGTTTTCTTTATTGCAATATAATACAGGTTCATTCTGTTTGGTAACCCCAATAGTTTGTTCATATGATCTTTTATTGTTGATAAATCTATTTTTGAATGATTTCTTTCAAGCATGATATATGGTCAGGGTAGAGAGCTTCCTTATGAAATTTTTTTTTTACTTTGCTTGCACGCATGCTTCGCGGCACACATTCAAGCTATAAGTGTGGGGTGTTTGTAGCTTAGATATGTTACATATGCATGCATAATAATATACCTGTGTGTAGGTAAAATAAAATTCATGTCCTTTTGTGATTATGAAAATGCATGATTTCACATGATAATGTCATGTGTTCAAGGTAAAAATTATAGAAAGAATAATAATGTAGTATGGTTTGCATGTTAATTTGTGGTGTACTTGTTAATTTGTATAATTGTGATTAAACAATTTTAGATTTGTCATATTTATGAGGTGGTGTTATCTAAAAATTTATTTTAATTGTGGTAGAGTTAAAATGTGGTGGAATAAGTCAAAAATTCAAAAACATCCGAAAAGTTATGTTAAAAGACTTTTTACTCTATGGAGTGTACATGAGTCCAATTTTTCATGTGATGTATATCACAGGAGAAGTTCTTTAGTAACAGTTTGAGAAGTTTTTAAATAGCACTTTGGAATCCAATTTTTCTATAGTCAAAGCGGGCTTTATCACAAGTGCACATACCTATCACCTTTTTTGACTTTCACCTTTTTCTCCACTAGTGTAAATATTGAGCCAACTACTTTTTGTTCTAATCGAATGTTGTCATGTAAACATGCAAGCTCTATAAATAGAGAACCCACATTAATTGTATAGAAAAGCAGTTTTAGAAGCACTAGTATTTGTAGTAACAATCTAATCTGCCTTTATTATTATTATTGAATAAAGTAATATAACGATACATGTAATTACCAATTACTTGGCACAATCAGAAAAAACTGCAAAAATAACTAATAAAAAATTTCTAAATTTTATATTCTGAAAATTCTCTTGTTTATTTCAATTTAAGTACTCATCAGTCGAAAACAATGCTCTTTGAGCGTTCAAAACTACAGGGGACCCTTTCCTAGCTTTCTCTACAATCTGCCTTATCAACAGCCTCTCCATCTCTTCATCACCATTCTCATCTGTGCTGCTACCTGTAACATCATACGACATAGCTCTGTTATCTCCCTCATTGCGATGATCAAATGACAATGGAGGACTTCCATTAATAAACTGATCTTGCGTGTAATGGGGTGAGCCGTCATTTTGAACCTGATGCCTGACCTGAAAGATCTATCTTGATCATTGTTCTCCTCGAGTTCGGATGGTATATCCCCTTCGTCTGACTCAGTTACCTTAGCAAACTCGTCGTACGCCTCACTGTAAGCAGCTAGAGCTTCCTCCGATAAATTGATAATCACAGGCTGGTCTCTGGATGTGTCTTTGTAGGAAGATCCTGCTCCATTGTCAGAAAATGTGCTCCAATGAGGCGTATGCTTGGATTCCAAAGTTTTTATCTTCCTCTGACTGTTCTCCAGTGCAGTCTCGAGCTCCTTGACACGTTCTTCAAGTTGGGATTGAACGAGTTTGTGTAACCGCAAACTTAGCTCCCTTGGGGATACTGCATAATGAACGGAGCAACGTGTTGAGCTACCAGTTCCATCCTGATCTATGTAAGGTTTGTCGAACAAGTCTGCTCTCAACTCCCCTTCAACAATGTCCGCCATGAAATCTTTGTCAACCTGCAACGTCATTTAACCAACATTAAACCCCAGCGAAGTGTGTTATCAAATGGCTTCATTTTTTTTTTTTTTTTTTTGGTTTGGCGGGGGTGTTTGCTGGTGGGTTGTTTGGGTTGGGGGTGGGGGGGGGGGGAATAAAAAAGGAGGAGGATCTTTACAACATCAAAATTCACATCAATGCAAACAGCAATCCACTTAATGCTCCTCCGGGCTCCAACCTCAACATATATGTAATGTCAGAGGCACTAAATTCAATATGGCTAAAAACTAGCCTTTAGAAAAGTGCTCATATTTCTTAAGAACTACTGTGTGAAGTCTTAACTGACTACCCAGTCATAAACCAAAACTTCCGGTATATGTAAGCTAGCATACCCAGAACAATTATGTTAATATAAAAAAACTGTGAAAGGCGAAACGTAAGAAGAGAATTAATTCAGATGCAACTATATGATGAACAATGAGATAAAAGTACAATTTCACATACCACCTTACACATATGCTCATGTAGTCATGTGTAAATGCAATAATAAGTGATTCACTCAATATTTGACAATGATAGATTAATGGGATTATTACTAAGTCGGATACCATTTTAGCAGCAACAATAATAAGCAAAAGTTAATTTTCATTTTAGCCCAACATTTTGCAAGTGACGACTATGTTATAGAAATGGAAAAGACAACCCGACAATTCAAAGACAATAGAGTAGTAGTTCTAGAACATTCAAAAAGAATAGGAAAATGGCTTAAAGAGTCCCTCTGCATCCTTAGCTGCCCAGTACTCAGGTTAAAGATGGTTACATCACAGCAAATTAATCAGTGGCATCATTAACTCAGTAAGCAAATAGCAAAAAATTATAATAGCCCCCGGCACCTTGCCATATTAATTACTTCCAGGAATCATCATTAGGTTAAAGCACACCGAAACTTGCAGCTAATATTTAGCTAAACGTGAATTCTGGGATGCTGAAAGCCAAAAATCAAGCCAGAAAATTTGAAGGAATTTAAATCATAAGCATTTATACCAGGAAGACAATGCACATGCAAAGAAAAAGATGATACATAACATGCTCACCTCAGCTAAATCAGATATCTTCTTTTCTAACTTAGATGAACTCATATTAAATTCCAGTCTCTCCAGCTCAGCTTCAAGCTCCGCTTCAATGTTACTCAAAGAAGTTGCCTCTGCATTTTGGTCATCATATTCTTCATGGGAGTACTTTGTTGAGCTGTCCAATTTCTGTTCAGAAGAAAATGAATCCATTCCCTCCTTGTTGTAAGGTTCATTGTGTATATCCTGTGATTCATAATTTTCAGCAGCAAGCTCTTTCATGGTCAACAAATCTTTCATGTCAAGTTCTTCCTGCAGATCTTGAACCAGGTTCTCAGTCTGCTTTAACAGTGCATTCAGTTTTTCCATTTCTCGTTTATGTGCCAAGAAAGAAGATATTATACCAATAGAAAATCCAAGATAGAAATTAAGTGCTCCAGCTGATTGTCCTAATTAAGAAGAGAAAATGTTAGGCAAGGAACATAAATTAGCAACCAAGTAAGCAAGTAAATCCTTTTGACCAATCTGTATGACCACAGAATGACAAAAGCAAAATCTTTCCACAAGAAAAATTTTCAAATGCTAAATGCCCTCACTTATAGAAATCAAGGATTCATCTGACAAGACAAGCAGTCTATTTAAAAGCACCGAAAACTAGGACATGGGAAAATCATTCTCACATGAGAAATTTTTTAGGATGCAGCCATTAAATTTACTTCAAACCAGATCACTTTTGGCAAAGTTCATGTCATGGTTTAGATTGTTGATCTCTTACTCACCAAGGCAGTTTTTTTAATAAAAGGAAATACTTATTAAACAGTAACACACTATACAGAGGAGAGCTTATCATAATTCAGGGTCAAATATCCTTATGAAATTATTAATCTTATATCGCCCCTTAAGTGCTGACATGGCAGAAACAATATTTGGAGTTGCTCAGTATCTGAAGCACCCAGAGCACATTATTTCATATCATTGACGCCGCTATCGTTATTATTATTGCGTCCTTCTATTTAGAAGTTTATTCCCAAGTTCAGCTATGCAGACACCACATGCTGCAAAATTTAATTCTTTCTAAACCCCATGAAACATAGAATTGAGATGGATCAGCAGTACACACTGAAAAACATTATAGAAAATCCTGATCAAACAAAATGTCACTGTATTCACTCCCCCGAGGGAAACACTATCTAGTAAACTGATGCCAAAGCAATGCAATTATCTCAATTACATAAAACTGATTAGAATAAGCAAGATTAGTACCTTCAGGGGAATTGTTGCTATTCCCTTTGACCATTCTACTATAATTGCTCGATCTTGAAACCTTCCCCTTTCCAGTTTTAGCTTTATCACTGTAGTCCAGAGATACAACTTTAGGCAGTCCGGGAACTCCTACTACTACCTCACCGTTGTGGGAATAAGTACTTTCATGCAACTTATATTTACGGGTTCCGGTTGGGGACTTAAAATATTCATAACCAGATCTGCTGATTATTCTGCTCCCATCAGTAACTATAAATGGCCTTGTAGCTGGTGTACATGGTGAATGGATTGAACTAAAGGTGTATTCTTCAATTTCAGAATGCTCCTTGTATAGCTGAGCCATGAGACAACTTTCAAGAGATGTTAGGGGCTTTATGAATTGCCTGTTAGTTCGCCTAGTTCTGAGGCCATTTCTGTTTTTCCCAACACCGTAAGAAGATCTCGTCTCTCTTGCAGATAGCTGAGGTGATAAATCAAGACGAACATTACCAATGTTCTGTCCTCTACCTTCCCAATCTTCTTGAATGTCTTCATTGTTCAAAAATCCGAGTAGTGAATCGGAATTGGAACATGCACTGCAAATCATTAGGTTATCCAATGGTACCACATTTTCACCTCCAGATCCACTCGTCGAAGGCAGTTCTGCTGTGGAAGCCTCTGTTACTTTTGTATGGACATCTTTCACCGGCATATCTTTTGGTAAAGCATCGCAGAAGGGAAAAGTCTTGTCTAAAGCACCCCTTAAACTTGTTGAAGAATCAGGTCTATCAATATTAGGACTAGCAGAAGATGAATCTGACAAAAAATGTTTACCCTTGGTAAGAGTCTTCAAATGCTGAGCTACATACCCAGCACCAGCTGCTGCAGCAACAACCCAAATATCCATTCTCTCTATAACTCAGAATAGAAAAACTATTTCTATGTTATCAAGTTTGCCTGCTTCTTTCAACATAGCCCTTCCACTAATTAGCAAATAAGAAACACAGCCAATAGAACCACTGTCTTGGACAGCAGTGGAGAAAGAAAAAGTGATATGTAGAAACAAGAAAGCACTAAGATATATGCTCTTGGTTCCTACTATTATGATATAAAGTCAAGTTCAGATTGTTCTATATCCAGAGCAACAACCCAGCACTCAAATCTCAAAAATGAAGGCTCCTCGCCTCTGAACAAAGGATTGTCAACCACACAGAATTTCTTAAAGCCAGTAACTTCAACCAATCAAGCGGAGACAAGAAGATTTGGATCCCTCAGAACAAAAGTCACCCTGTATCAGTATCAAAGTCAGAATCCAGAATGTTCAGACTTTGTCAAATCTGTTGAACATTCCGAAGGAAATGCAGAAACATTGACAGCGCAAAAACCAGTCTTCGGGAAAATGTCAAGAAAACCCAATGCGTACCCAATACCATTTTCAAAAATCTCAGCAGTGCAAACACATCAACAATAAAAAAACCTACTTCCCAAAAGCAATAATTTTTGGCGTAGAAATCAAAACCCATCAACAAAAGTGGCCCTTTCTTCCACCAAAAACCACCAAACCAAGATATTTACCTTTAGGAACTATATAGCAAATTCTAATGAGGGAAAGAGTAATTGTAAAGAATTAGTCCGACAACAAATGTTTTCTTTTTAACAAGAAAAAAGGGGATTCACCTTTGTTTCAGTTGGTGAGGCATATCAAGTGAGGGCAAAAGTAAAGGGCCCAAGATTCCAAGAAGAAACGATTTAGCAGCAGGAGGCGCATTTGGGGGCTTTTCTTTGGAGTTCTCAAATATTTTGTACCCTTTCCTCTATTATCTGATCTCTTGGACACAGAGAGTTCAATCTCACCAGTCGCCTTGAAAATTTTTCCTCGTTTCACCTAAGTTTTGTTTTAATAATAATAATAATAATAATAATAATAATAATAATAATAATAATAATAGGAATTAAACCCCATGCTGCGAAAAAAATTGCAAGTGCATATTTCTATTTTGTCCATCCTATTTAGAGTAAATTTATAATTTATATTCATTTAGACCTCCCATCTAGTTGGCATAATTTTATTAGAAAATTGGTGATATATTCATAAATAAATGCATGTTAATATCTCATTTCCACTCCAGTAAACAAAAATTCCAACTAAATTTGAAATAAAATTTTGATATTCTAACATATCATACTCTGCTTTATTGGCAAAATCAAGAATCAATATTTGGATTTATAGCCCATAAGACTCAATTTATTGTTATGTGGGTTCTAAGATTGGCCAAAATATCTTGGCTACAACCACGTTACCAGAATTGTTTTCCTTAAATTTGATATGCGTTTTCTTGTCTTTTTGTTTTTTGAAAAAAAAAAAATTTGATATGCGTTTTCTTTTCTTTTCATTTTTTGAAAGTAATTTAATATGTCCATTTAAAGAAAGTTTGATATGTATTTCCAATCTAAATAAATAAATAAATAAATAAATAAATAGCAATATTTTTTCGGTTTACAACAATTAAAAGATTTGTGATTTGTTCCGTTGCAACGTTGTAACTTCGTTGAGGCAAAATTAAGGGAAGAAAATTTTGAAAAATTCATATAAAAAGTTGTCACGTGTGATATTACACTTGTGGAGGAACATAAAGGACCCTAAGTATTAGTATATACAATATGTGCCAAAAAAAAATTTAAAAAGTCAGACTATTTATGTGTAATGTAAACTAAGTAGAAGGAATAATTTCATTTTAAAAATGTATGAACATATAAATTCGAATAAACTCTAAAAATAAAGTATTCACATTACATTAATTAAATAAATTTAAAGAAAAAAAAAGGTTAATCCCCTTATGAGATGCTATTGTTTATTTATTTATGTCTTGTGAAAAAACACATTTTATTTGCTTTAAAATTACTAGATTGGTAGACCCCAAATTTTTAAGAAGATTCCAAAAAAATTGTAACAGGTCATTTTTGGGAATAATGTCAAGAAAGTTGAATTAGCTTTTTCCTGGGCAAGAATTTTACGAAGAGATTTTAGTATAGTGATTTTTATTTTTTTTTCCCCCGAATATACTTAATAGTGGAAATTAAAGTCACATGTAAAAACATATATAAAATACTAGTTTACTGTAACGTGGCAAAGTATTTTCTCAGCTGCATCTTTCGACTTTCAATAAGATTTTAGGAAAGCAACTTATTTTGATGAAGTTTGATGTAGAACCCATTAAATGCTTATTTCATTTCGATTTCTTTTTGACATTTATGGTGGACCTAACCAATTTGTTGCACCAACTTGATGAGATATTGGGTATGATAAAATCATTTTCATTACAAACATGTGGGAACGACAATGTAGTAATAGTTTCATTCAATATGAACCTTACAACAACGTTAGAACTCTATTAACACGAGTTATATGCCGAGTAACTAGATACGTAGAGGACATTTTCACATCTAATCAAATTGGGACAGATTTACTAAATTTGATCAAGCGTCATACGTTTAGTGTCATTACAACACTATACAGATGTCATATCAACGGCTCTTTTTTGAATATAATGATGCACTTACATCACTGACCAGCGTCATGTCATGTGTTAATTATCGCTTTTAGAGCTTGTTTGGTTCTCTTTATCAATTCTCTTTATAATTTCACCTACCATTGATTTGATTATTGATTTGACAACTGCTCATTTATAATCACAAATTTCAAACTTCTATTAAATCTACATAATTGATCATTTCATCTCATTATAATTTCGCATTATAAATCAATGTCAATAATGAGAATCAAACATCCACTTGGGTGTTTTGATTAGATTTGTTTATCTCTAAATACTAGTTAATACAACTCACAACATATTGAGAAATATTCCTGACTTGTCAGTATAATTTAGAAGTTCAAATTTTATTTTAATGACACAATTCACTCAATAATATTCAAATCGTTATAACAGTGTTCATATCTAAATATCAGTCAATATTATTCACAACACATTAAGAAATGATTAAAATTTGTCAATATAACTTAGAAGTTCAAATTTTAATTTAATCACATTATTCACTCAATAATATTCAAATCATTATGATTACGAAATCGTTATGAGTTAATTATCCATTTTAGATGTTTAATTATATGTGTTCATCTCTAAATACTAGTCATGCCACTCACAACACATTAAAAATGTTTATAATTTGTTAGTATAACTTAGAAGTTCGAATTTTAATTTAATGACAACATTCCTTCATGAATATTCAAATCATTATAACGATTACGAAATCGTTATGAGTTAATTATCATTCCTAGGAGTTTGATTGGAGGTGTTCATCTATAAATACCAACAAATACGACTCACATCACATTGAGAAATACTTTCGACTTGTCAGTGAAACTTAGAAGTTCAAATTTTAATTTGATGACTTTATTCACTCAGTAATAATCAAGTCGTTATCAGTTAATTATCAATTTTATATGTTTGATTACACGCGTTCATTTCTAAATACTAATCAATACCGCTCACAACATATTAAAAAATATTTATAACTTATCAGTATAACTTAGAAGTTCAAATTTTAATTTTACAACGCTATTCACTCAATAATATTCAAATCGTTATAACGATTACGAAATCGTTATGAGTTAATTATCGATTTTAGATGTTTAATTAGAGGTTTTTATCTCTAAATAATGGTCAATATCACTCACAATACTTTAAGAAATATTTGTAGTCTGTCAGTATAACTTATAAATTCAATTTAATGACAATATTCATCTAATAATATTCAAATTGTTATAACAATTACGAAATCGTTATGAGTTGATTATCGCTTTTAGGTGTTTGGTGTCTATTTCTAAACACTAGTCAATACGACTCACAACACATTGAGAAATACTTCTTACTTGTTAGTATAATTTAAAAGTCCAAAATTTTAATTTAATGACACTATCCACTCAATAATATTCAAATTGTTACGACAACGAAATCGTTATAAGTTAATTATCAATTTTAGGTTTTTGATTAGAGGTGTTCACCTCTAATTTTTAGTAAATACCACCCATGACACAATAAGAAATATTTGCAATTTGCCAATACAACTTAGACATTCAAATTTTACTGTAATGAAGCTATTAACTCAACAATATTCAAATCATTATAACGATTACGAAATCGTTACAAGTGAATTATCTATTTTAAATGTCTGATTACAGGTGTTCATCTCTAAACACTAGTTAATATGACCCAAAATACATTAAGAAATGTTTATAATTTGTCAGTATAACTTAGAAGTTCAAATTTTAATTTAATAACAATATTCATTCAATAATATTCAAATCGTTACGAGTTAATTATCGCTTTTAGGTGTTTGATTTGAAGTTTTTATCTAAATACTGGTCAATACGACTCACAACACATTAAAAAAGACTTCTCATTTTTCTGTATAATTTAGAAGTTTAAATTTTAATTTATTGATAATATTCACTCAATAATATTCAAATCATTACAACGATAACAAAATTTTTATCAGTTAATTCTCAATTTTACGTATCTGATTAGAGATGTTCATCTCTAAATACTAGTCAATGTCACTCACAACACATTAAGAAATATTTATAATTTGCCATGATAACCCATAAGTTCAAATTTTAATTTAATGACAATATTCATTCAATAATATTCAAATCGTTGTAACGATTAAGAAATCGTTATGAGTTAATTTTCACTTTTAAGTGTTTGATTGGAGGTGTTCATCTCTAAATACTAGTCAATACGACTCATAACATATTGAGAAATATTTTCGACTTGTCAGCGTAACTTAGAAGTTCAAATTTTAATTTAGTGACAATATTCACTCAGTAATATTCAAACCGTTATAACGATAACGAAATCGTTATTTTTTAATTATAAATTTTAGCTGTTTAATTAGAGGTATTTATTTCTAAATACTAGTAAATACCACTCAAAACACATTAAGAAATGTTTATAATTTGTCAGTATAACTTAGAAGTTCAAATTTTAATTTAACAATGCTATTTACTCAATAATATTCAAATCATTATAACGATTACAAAATCGTTATGAATTAATTATCAATTTTGTAACGACCCGCAAAATTTTAAGGCAAGTATATCGTTATTCTGATAATGATTAAATAATTGTTTGAATTGTATTCCAAGCTTATTACCCAATTAAACGTCCAAAATTAGAATATGACAACGGGATTATATTGAAGTGCATCAATGGTAAAGTTACAAAATTGTCAATCAACTGAATGCCAAGAATTAAAATGTGACAATATAATCGTAACGAATTGCAAAGTTGTAAATTGCTATTCAATTGAATGATAAAAATTGGCAATGATGGAATAACCGTTTGAAATGTATAAGAATTCTTGAATTGTATTAGAAAATTAAAAGATTGTTACTCAATTGACGGTAGAGAAAGAATTCGGTCCTCAATTGACATAAACTAAAGTACGGTGACTTAATTGAAAGATAATGCAAAAGGGAGGGACTTCTCAGATAAATTCCCGCCAATTGTGCAGTATATGTAGCGCCATGTGTCACGATTTGGCTGGCGGAACTCAAATTTTATTAAAAACAATTAAATTTTAATTATTATAAAAAGGGCCATTGAGTTCTCAAGCTCCCAAAGACCCCCAAACCATCCTCTTTCCCTCCAATAACCCCAAAATTCGTCTAAAGCCATTGGAGAAAGGAAATCAACTATAGAAACCCATCATAAAACTTATTTATCCTTTGAAAATGTTCCCTTACCATATACAGAAGGATTATAGCTCGAAAAATAACTTTATTTGAAGAATATCAAGGTTTTAATGACGCTTTTTCACTTGAGATTATTCGAGGAACCTTTGAGGTGAGTAACTATCACTTTGATTCCCTTTTAACGTTGATGATGTTTTGAAATACTAAGCACGCATTTGATTAAAGTGATGAACATAGATTCTGTTGCATTGAAAGGAAGGATTGATATATTGCATTTTGAATCACTAGTTGCTATACTCGTTCTGTATCTGTTCTGCTCTGCTCTATTGTCATACTAGGAGCCATCTAATGATACCGAGATGGGCGACGATTAGTCTGGTATCTGCTCTGTATTTGTATTGATCTGTCTGGAATTCTGGTAGGGGTCAACCAGGATTCAAATGTGGATCCACTTAATTATACATGGCCATGATTGAATTGATATGATTCTCGCGCATCATGGGTAGTAGTTTAACTAGTGATAGGGCCCATCTGTGCATTGAAAAGTTTCGTGCATTGAATGATTTTCTGGAAAATAAATCTTTCAAATAAAAGGTAAATCAAAGGATTTTGTTACTCACTGAGCACTTTGTACTCATTCCTTTCTTTACTACAATTTTTGTAGATGATTGAGACTATAACATTTGAAAGGCAAGGCAAGCCAGGAGTTGGATCATACTCATGAAATGGAGTAGAGTTGTGCATGTAGTATAAATCTGCCTTTGAAGCTATTATAAATTTAATAGTTCCATGCCCACCTCTATGGTATATATGTTTTTACTTCTTATAACATATAAGAAAATAATGAGTTATAATCTTTATATCGATTTGAACTCTACTTTTCTTATAAATGTTTTCTTGTAACTTGGCGTATTTTAGTAATCAATGAAATATATTTATCAATACAACTTCTTGTGTGTTTTTATATCTCTTGAAAAACCTAGCTTTAATGTTTCTTTAAAAGTTTGACAATTTGTTAACTTATATAATTAGCTTTGTCTATTAAACTCTGTAAGATAAGATAAATTGGATTGTTCCGCACGTCCCGTCCCCGCTGTTTGATTGTAAATTAACATAAGATATTCGGAAATATTAGAAAATTATTGGGGGCGTGACAAATTTTAGGTATTTAGTTAGAGGTGTTCATCTCTAAATACTACACAATACCACTACAACACGTTAAGAAATGTTTTTAATTTGTCAGTATAACTTGGAAGTTCAAATTTTAATTTAATGACGATAATCATTCAATAATATTCAAATTGCTGTAACGAAACGAAATCGTTACGAGTGAATTATCCATTTTAGATGTTTGATTAGATGTGTTCATATCAAAATACTAGACAATACTACTCAAACACATTAAGAAATACTTACAATTTGTCACTATAACTTAGATGTTCAAATTTTACTTTAACGATGCTATTCACTCAATAGTATTCAAATCGTTATAACGATTTCGAAATCGTTACGAGTGAATTATCCATTTTAAGTGTTTAATTAGAATTGTTCATCTCTAAATAATAGCAAATACGACTTACAACGCACTAAGAAATGCTTATAATTTGTCAATACAACTTAGAAGTTTACATTTTCATATAATGACTATATTCATTCAATAGTATTCAAATTGCTATGACGATTATGTAATTGTTATAAGTTGATTATCGCTTTCAGATGTTTGATTGGAAGTATTTATATCTAAGTACTAGTCAATACAACTCACAACATATTAAGAAATACTTCTGACGTGTCAGTATAATTTAGAAGTTAGAATTTTAATTTAATGACACTTAATTAAATGACACTATTCACTCAATAATATTCAAATCGTTACGACGACAACGAAATCGTTATCAGTTAATTATCAATTTTAGGTTTTGACTAGAGGTATCTATCTCTAAATATTAAGAGTATAATTTAGAAGTTCAAATTTTAATTTAATGACAATATTCATTCAATAATAGTCAAATCGTTATAACAATTACGAATTCGTTATGAGTTCATTATCACTTTTCGGTGTTTGATTTGATGTGTTCATCTTTAAATATTAGGTAATACTACTTACAACACATTAAAAAATACTTATGACTTATCAGTGTAACTTAGAAGTCGAAATTTTATTTAATGACATTATTCACTTAGTAATATTCAAATCATTATAACGATGACGAAATCGTTATTAGTTAATTATCAATTTTAACTGTTTGATTAGAGGTATTCATCTCTAAATACTAGTACATACCACTCAAAACACATTAAGAAATATTTATAATTTGTCAATATAACTTAAAAGTTCAAATTTTAATTTAAGGAGGCTACTCACTCAATAATATTCAAATCGTTTGAACAATTACAAAATCATTACGAGTGAATTATCCATTATAGGTTTTTTATTAGATGTGTTCATGTCTAAATAATAGTCAGTACGACTCACAACACATTAAGAAATATATATAATTTGTCACTATAACTTAGGTATTCAAATTTTAATTTAACTACGCTATTCATTGAATAATATTCAAGTCTTATAACGATTACGAAATCATTATGAGTTAATTATTTATTTTATGCATTTTATTACAGGTTTTCATCTCTAAATACTAGTCAATACCAGTGACAACACATTAAAAAATGTTTATAAGTTGTCAGCATAACTTAGAAGTTCAAATTTTAATTTAATGACATTATTTATTCAATAATATTCAAATCGTTATAACGATTACGAATTCGTTATGAGTTGATTATCGATTTTATTTGTTTAGTTGGAGGTTTTCATCTCTAAGCCCATGTTTGATCATCTTTATCAAAATACATTATAATCACACATACCACTGATTTGACAACTACTCATCTGTAGCCACAAATTTCAAATTTCTATTAAATCTACACCACTCATTTCACCTCTTTATAATTTTTCTTTACAAATTAACTACCATAAATTGAATCAAACAGGTACGAAATACTAGTTAATATGACTCACAACACATTGATAAATACTTCTGACTTATTAGTGTAACTTAGAGCTTCGAGTTTTAATTTAATGACACTATCCACTCAATAATTTTCAATTAGTTATAATGATTAGAAATCGTTATGAGTTAGTTATCGATTTTAGGTGTCTGATTGGAGGGTTTTTTTTCTAAATACTAGTCAATACCACTCACAACACGTTAAGAAATGTCTATAATTTGTCAGTATAACTTAAAAGTTCAAATTTTAATTTAATGACACTATTCACTCAATAATATTTAAATCGTGATAACGATTACGAAATCGTTATGAGTTAATTATCCATTTTTGGTACTTAATTACAGCTGTTCATATCTAAATACCACTTAATACGACTCACTACATATTAAAAAATACTTCCGACTTGTCAGTATAACTTAAACGTTCAAATTTTAATTGAATGAGACTATTTACTTAATAATATTTAAATCATTATAACGATAACGAAATCATTATAAATTAATTATCCATTTTAGGTTTTGATTAGAGGTGATCATATCTAAATACTAGTCATTACCACTCACTACACATTAAGAAATATTTATAATTTGTTAATATAACTTAGGAATTCAAATTTTAATTTAACAACGTTATTCACTCAATAATTTTCAAATCATTACAACAATTACGAAATCGTTATGAGCTAATTATCCATTTTAAGCATTTGATTACAGCTGTTCATCTCTAAATACTAGTCAATATGACTCACTATATATTAAGAAATACTTCTGATTTGTCAGTATAACTTAAAAGTTCAAATTTTAATTTAATGACACTATTCACTGAGTAATATTCAAATCGTTATAAGGATAACGAAATCATTATGAGTTAATTATCCATTTTAAGTGTTTGATTAGAGATGTTCGTCTCTAAATACTAGTCAATATCATTCCCTACACTTTAATAAATTTTTATAATTTGTTAGTATAACTTAAAAGTCAAATTTTAATTTAGCGAGACTATTTACTCAGTAATATTCAAATGTTGTAACAATTACGAAATTGTTACGAGTGAATTATCCATTTTAGGTTTTTTATAGAGATGTTCATGTCAAATACTAATCAATACGACTCACAGCACATTAAGAAATGTATACATTGTGTCAATATAACTTAGATGTTCAAATGTTAATTTAGCGACGCTATTCACTCAATAATATTCAAATCGTTATAACGATTACAAATTCGTTATAGATTAATTGTCCATTTTATTTTTTTAATTAGATGTTTTCATCTCTAAATACTAGTCGAACCACTAATAACACATTAATGTTTATAAGTTGTTAGTATAACTTCGAGGTTTAAATTTTAATTTAGTGACATTTTTCATTCAGTAATATTTAAATCGTCATAACGATTACGAAATCGTTATGAGTTAATTATCGTTTTTAGGTGTTTGATTTGAGGTGTTTACATCTAAATACTAGTCAATACGACCCACAACACATTAAGAAATACTTCTAGCTTCTTAGTATTACTTAGATGTTCACATTTTAATTTAATGACACTATTTACTCAATAATTTTCAATTAGTTATAACGATTACAAAATCATTATGAGTTAGTTATCCATTTTAGGTATTTGATTAGAGATTTTTATTTCTAAATACTAGTCAATACCACTCACAACACGTTAAAAAGTGTTTATAATTTGTCAGTATAACTTAGAAGTTCAAATTTTAATTTAATGATACTATTTACTCAATAATATTCAATTCGTTATAACGATTACGAAATTGTTATGAGTTAATTATCCATTTTAGGTATTTGATTACAGCTGTTCATCTCTAAATACTAATCAATATGACTCACTACATATTACAATATACTTCTGACTTGTCAGTATAATTTAAAAGTTCAAATTTTAATTGAATGAAAATATTCACTCAATAATAGTCAAATCGCTATAACGATAATGAAATCATTATGAGTTAATTATCCATTTTAGGTGTTTGATTAGATGTGTTCATCTCTAAATACTAGTTAATACCACTCACAACATATTAAGAAATGTATATAATTTGTCAATATAACTTGGATTTTCAAATTTTAATTTAACGACGTTATTCACTCAATAATATTTAAATCGTTTTAACGATTACGAAATCGTTATGAGTTAATTATCTTTTTTATGTGTTTAATTAGAGGTTTTCATCTCTAAATACTAGTTAATGTCACTAACAACACATTAAAAAATATTTATAAGTTGTCAGTGTAACTTAGAAGCTTAAATTTTAATTTATTGACATTATTCATTCAATAATATTCAAATCGTTATAACGATTACGAAATTGTTATGAGTTGATTATCACTTTTATGTGTTTGATTGGAGGTTTTCATATCTTAATCCTAGTTAATACAACTCACGTCTCACAACACATTAAGAAATACTTCTGACTTGTCAATATAAATTATAAGTTCAAATTTTAATTTAATGATACTATTCACTCAATAGTATTCAAATTGTTAGCTGTTAATTATCAATTTTAGTTGTTTGATTAGATTTGTTCATCTCTAAATACTAGTCAATGTCACTCACAACACATTAAAAAATATTTATAATTTGTCAATATAACTTAGAAGTTCAAATTTTAATGTAATGACAATATTCATTCAATAATATTCAAATTGTTATAACGATTACAAAATTGTTATGAGCTAATAAAGATGACAATTTAAACCAGAAACCCCGTAGCCCGTAGAGACCCGCCCCGGTAAGATATGGGATGAGGATGGGGATGGGAACGGGACGAGCGTTTGCACCCCGAATGCTTAATGGGTGGGGATGGGTTTTGCCCCGCCCCGAGACCCGTGTTAGAAAATAATTTATTATTATTACGTTTAATTAAAAGATAAACTTATACGCGGTTCCCTCAATTCAAAACTATAACCTTGTACCAATTAATCTCTATTTTTTACCTCTATAGAAAACTTAGGTAGTGTTTGATTGCAAGTGTGGAAAATACATGAAAAGAAAATGAATTATAGGCAATTGAATTCCTTAGAATTAATTTTATTGGGAAATGTCAATTAAACGTGTTTGGTTAATGTAATTTTCCACCTAGAAATAGTAGTTATTTTCCATCTTTTAGTATTTGATAGCTATTATTTTCTATGGAAACAATCTTTTTTCCCCAAATTTTGTTATTTTCTTTTTGAACAATTATTTGATAGCCATTATCTTTTTTTCAGATGAATTATTAAGTTTTCTATATAAATTGTACTTTTTTCAATGTCTTAGCCTTAGAATGATTGATCTACTTAGACTTATCATTCCGTCTAATTAGACTTCCACTAAAGTGGTGATAACTGACTTCTCGAATATACTAAAATTTGAACCTTACTAATATTACGATAGTTTTTCATCAACTTACATGGGATATTATTGATGCATATGAACATAAAGAAGATAAAATAAAGTTATGGACTTGAACAGAAATTGGACAGGTAAGGAAATTCCTTGTTGAGTTACGAACTTACTTAAAAACTAATAAACTCCACAGGCGAATTGCAGCTTGCAATCCGAACCAAGGACGGATTTTTGAGGTTAGCTTACCCTCGCGGGATCGCGACCGTTTGTTTCGATAATTAGAAATTGTAAAATGTCCATACAATCTTATATTTGTTAACATTAGCAAAAAATTGTATGTAACACAAATAAAAAATAATAATAAAAGGAGAAATTCAAGAATATCAACGAAAAATTTTGCAACTTACTAGATAGCTAACGACTAGATGCAAGCTACTAATTAAATAAAATGACAAACCAACATTTTTTTTTGACCTTTTTAATGCAATTTATTTATGTTTTTAAATTAAAAAAGCTCAATATTAAGAAATACATGGAATTCCAATTCTCTGGAAAACAAAAAACCTACCCTATCTCAAGGAAAATGTTTTCCTTGTTTTCAAGGAAAATATAGTCACGTGACCAAAAATTAAAAAACATTTTTCAGAGAAAAAAATCAATCAAACACTACTAAAGTAAGAATTTAAATGGAAAATCGACATTTTCCAAAGAAAATTCTTACAATCGCACACCTTTGGTGTTTCTTCATATTTGAATATTAGTTATATAGGGAAAAAAATGATATTTCTTAACGAGGCAGGTAACGGGAAATTTTTTCCCTCCCTGCCCCAAGCCCACTCTATCCCGATCCAAACGGGGTACAGAGTGGGGACGGGGAGGGGGAATTGTTAACGGGGCGGAGCAAGGGGCAAAGCCAAACCCACCCGTTGCCATTCCTATCATGCCACTATAATAGGTTTACCTCATTGTACATATTTAAACTACTTTCGAGTAACGAATCCAACAAAATCTGTCGAGAAAAGGGATTTAATTTATTTATAAATTGACCAAAAACCACTCCATATGGGAGGTCAGGTTCTGCAAGATTGAAATCTTCTCTCCTCAATCGAAGGTAAATATTGTTCACCAATGTGTACAAACCATCCAATTAGAGTTTAGACCTGTAGCTAGGAGTGGGCAATTGATGCAAAAACCCGGCCCAAACTGAGAATGCATTATCTCTTACTAATGAAGAAGCTAATCTATGCAAATAAAGTAGATGTGGGAGACTAGATCAGAGAAAATGTAAATCCAGAGGAGCTTCATTCCTCATTCATACATAACATGAGAACAAAATGTAAATTGTGCACATCAGTGTGGAGATGAGCAAATGTACAATATACAATATCAGAAAAACAGGAGGCTAAGAAAGTGTTAAAGGGTTTCATGATAATTTTCAAACACGGGCTCACACTACCCAGAAGAGAAGATGTGCAGAGATTATTAAAGGATAAACCAAAAAACTCAACACAGCATCAGCAGAAAATGCAGTAAAAACCGTCAATGATACTATCTTTATTTTGTCGTCATTAGACAAGGGTACACTAGGCCGCACAAGATTTGTTCAATTAGCCCTTCAGTGCAGATGCTCCAGATATAATCTCTATCAGTTCTGTAGTGATTGATGCTTGACGGGTTCTGAAAGAAATCAACAGTGAAGGTCAATCAAAGAGGAACAAGAGGAACATTTTTTAAAGGGGCGTTAAAACACAGGAAGTTCACATTTCTATTATGTCCCCTAATGTCAAAAGGCAAACAAAGATCATGAACATAATTTGCATATTGGAGTAGCTCATTAAGATTTATTTGTAGTTGTCCGTAATTGATTGAGGAGAGAAGGATAACCTGTTATAAGTAAGTGTAAGTCGATCAAGCATGTCTCCTGCATTTCTGCTGGAGCTATCCATTGCAGACATTCTGGCTCCTTGCTCGCTGCAAGCATTTTCTAGTACAGCATTGAACAAAACCTGAAGAAAACATTAAAACTGCATCATACTAAATAGTAAGTTATATGTAAATTATACCGTAAGGCGGCCTTTCCTATCAACATACAACAGTCAATTAGCAACGCAGAACATAACCTCAACAGAAGGAGCAGAAATGAGTAGTAGAGATTTGTGTAGTACGTGTGGATTGCATGAAATATGTGGACGTGATTGGTTTGACTAATTTCTATTTCGCAATAGAAACAGAAGGTTAACAGGAGCAAACTGGAAATGTGGGTTTCAGATAAGACTCTGAAGGACTTTGGATTTAATAGGGAAGAGCCTAGCGCTCAGATCCTAGGTTTTATCTTTCAAACAAATGAACACCATAATAATCAGAAACTTCAACATACACAGGAAAACTGGAATTCTGTGAGATTCTGCAGTACTTCTGACTTTGTTTCACCCCCCTCAATCTCGTAGGAATCTAATTCCCCAAGTTTTCCTCCAGATTCAGCCTCTTTTTCCACAACCTGTATCAGTATCCCATCAAATTAGCCTCAATAGTTTACGGCAATCACTAAAATGTTCATTTTGAGTATATTCAGTTGATTTCATCATTGACCTCAGGGGATAACACAGTTGCCGTTGTTGGTAGAAATGAGACTACAGAACTGAACTTGTTGAAAACAATCCTCAAAGCATCATACTCTACATTCTTTAAGATGTCATCTGCAAGCACCGAAACCTGCAACGACAGCAATAAGACATCAAAAGAGGTGCCAAAAGATGATATAGAAATTTGAAATTTCAGCTTAAGATGCCATTTGCTTATCCGCTAGGTTTCTTCAGCTAGAATTTTCAATCAATTCGTAAATTAAACAAGTGGAGGGGAAGGTGTCACATATACCAGGTGTCTCCGTTATGGAGACACCCGGTGTCTCCGGATCAAAATACGTGGAAATAAAGGTAACAGTGGGGTCACTGCAGAGTCAAGTTTTCCAAAAGAGTGATTTTTTAAGTAGATATATTTGATTATTAACGAGGAATTAAAAGAGAATGTAACGAATGGAACAGAGAAGTCTGAGAGAAATTACGCAAGATGACTGGTAAAAAGGCCAGAAATAGATGACAATTAGCGGAAGAAGACTACTGTAACAATTAGTGGAAGAAGACTACTGGTTTGTTGAAAGACAAAATGCCCACAAAGATAGAAGAAAAGATGACGATAAGATGGACGGAAGGCCATGCTAGAAAGGATAATCTAAGAAATGAGATATATGCCAACAAGAGATGTAGCAGATCAACTGTAATCCAAGGGAAAAAGGAATTAGATGGTTAGCCCGTTTTGTAGATTTGAAGGGGCTAGTGCTAAGATATCCATTAAACAGGTTAGAGGGGGCAGTAGTGTAACTTGATGTTTGTGATTGCTGAAATTCTACTTCTATTGAAACTTTCAGCAGATGTTGTAATGAACCAAACTCAGCAGTGAAACCAGGCTCATAGCCTACCCAAATTTACTGACGTGTTATATTGTTATCGGAATGCAAAACATCACAAGTAGGAAAACATGCTAGTGACGTTCTACTTCTATTGCGATTGCTAAAATTCTACTTTTGGAACTTCCAGTAAATGTTGTAACAAACCAAACTCAGCAAAAACATTCTTACAGCCCACCAAAATTTACTGATGCCTTATATTGCTACGGGAATGCAAAATGTCACAAGTAGGAATGCTAATGAATCCAATTCCTCGACTAATGAACCAAGTTCAGTCGCCCATGTCTTTTTTCATCAAAATTTGCCAGAATAGGAGATTCAGCTCATCAATATATGTACTGACGCCTGTGTAAATCCAGAGGATGGCAGATTATCTAGATCCATTACCTCCCAATAACATCATGATCCTAGACATGTCAATAAGTAAATTAGACTAAAAAAATGCTTCTATAACATGTGAAAGAAAACCTATGACATTGGCGTTAGACAGAGTAACGATTCTATTGCATGTCAAGGTGTACCCATGAATTTGGAATTGACAACTTTATTAGACTGAGAAATGCTTCCGATATAGCATGTCAAGGTGTACTTATGACTTTGGCCCAAGGGCAATAAATTGATGTGTATCATAACGCATGTCACTTGGTTTGGAAAGTAATATTCCTTTAGTTACTCAATTCTAATTTCCATCTTATTTAGGTGAAAATTGTCAAGTGTCAGCTAATCAAGTATAAACTTCGGGACTCTCCAGTTTGATTGAGTTTAACCACCAAGACAATTTCTTTATGCTTATTAAAAGGGCATGGACTTCATAATTCTACTATTCTTCAAGTATGTTCAGAAGACAACCTGAGTATAGTTCAGAGGATTCTTCTGCAACTCCGTGACAATCAACTCAATGTTCTTCTTAGAGTCCCGCACAAGTTGGGCCTTTGCCTTCTCACCCAAAATGACATACCTACTTTCCTGGTCAGGACCTGGGAAGTAAAAAATAAAAACTAATGACCTCAATGCTAAAAATGACCAGAGCTCAGCACAACGGCAAACTTATAAAGCACCTGAATTTAACTTATGAAGACCCCTGCTTATCTTGACAGCTGTAGAATTAATTCCACCACAAAGACCTTTATCTGAAGAAACCGTAACAACAACACTTTTCTTGACATGAACACCTAAACAACAGTAATACAAGGAAGAGTAAGTCTCAGAAGAGAGGAGAGTAATAATTGTTCAGCTTACACCAAAATAGTTTTCAAAACTAAAAATGAACTCTCGGTTTGCAGATAAACTCTAAAAACCGTATCGCTTACTTTAATATTAGGAGAAATCCGTGCATGCATACAAAAACAATTAAAGAAAAGAATCACTGTAATTCATTTATTTACAATTTTCAAATGTAAAACAGGTAACAGGAAGCACATGAAAGAAAGGAAAATGTAGAGCAGCAAAAGGAATCCTGATCCTGAAGGAAAATACCTTGTTTAGTTACAAAGATATACAAGAGGTCCAGTTGAAATGTAGTTTTAGTAACCCACCATGCAACCTAATCCTTGGATTGAACTTAATTATAGTACAGTGCAGATAAAAAAACAGACTGGCAGGTGTAATGCCGTATTCCTACATATTTGTGAGGTCCCCACTTAAGGTGGTTAGGGTATATTTAAGACTGAGAACATCTGCAAATGTTTTGGCATATAAAGTGAATAAACTAAAAATTACGAAAGGATCATATGGCATATAAGAGCATACGAAAGTGAGGGCATAAGATAATTAAACCTCAGTAAGATTGAGAGGTAATGAGAATCTATTAATAAACTCACTTGGAGTGTCACCAAGGAGAGCAGTAAATGGCTGCCATAAGCCACGTGAATTTTCAGCTTTAGTTTGAATTGCTCGAAGCTTTGAAGCTGCAACCATCTTCATTGCCTTCGTTATTTTCTGAATATTTTTAACACTCTTCATACGGTTGCGTACTGCAGATTTGCGCAACACAAACTTTTAATACTTTAAGGAACACTAACTTCGTTAAGTAAATATGAAATACATAACTGATAATAAAGAACTAACAAATTCAGTGATGATTCTTACCAACTTGAGTAGAAATAGAGCGAACTCCCAGAAAAGTCTGTTCCCTGTTTTCATATGTTCATATTAGGCAAATAAATGAAAGCAAAAATATGTGGAGTCTAAGGTGACATACAGTAATGCAGAAGCACCAGAGCACAGACTGGAAGATTAATATACAAATCCTAAATAATTAAATATCATCGACTAAATTCAGTAGGTGTACTTGTACAGTATAGCAAGAAGAAGCTTATCTTCACTATCACACTACATTACATTCCCTTATAAAAATGCTGTCAATAAGAACTATGTTCCTTTCTTGCACAAAATACGATATGCATTCTAGATTATCACTTTTCTCTTATGTAATTAATTAACTCAAAAACCATAGCTTGGTGAGAGATATATAAGATCAACAGAGATAATGACAAACTGAGTTCAGTTCAAATTTCAGAATTTCCACATTTTTTTGTGAATTCTTTTACGCATAGTTCTTTGAAATAAATAAATAAATAAAAATAAAGGTTTTACTTCTACCTTGCACACATTGAGCTTACGAGTAATGGCAAACTTCCCTGTTACTTCACCGGTGAACTACCTGGGAGGGTAAAACTGTCAATTAAGATATTTGGGTTGTTTCATATTTAGATATTTTGAGGGCAAAACTATCAACCACTGAACTAACGGGTGAAGTAACAGGGAGGTGTACCGCTACTCTTGAGCTTACCATTCTATTTTAGATGAATCTGATTTAAAGAAACAGGATCAAAATTCAGCAGACAAATTGGTTGTAAACAAGGATGTGTTAAAAGCATTAAAAGATGGACCACTATGTCTTGAAGCAATGTACAGTACATCTAAAGCCAACTCCATGCCAAGATTCCGCATAAGTTAAACATCATCAATCAGCAAACAAATAACATACTTTGTTATATTTTATCTTGTATTTGAATGGGAGCACGAGAAAACAGTCTTAGACCACCTACTCAAACCAATTTTATGTATGAGAAAAGAGAGAAAAATTAATTCAACTAAATCTTGACCAATAATATAAAAATCCATAATGTGCAACCAGGTAACCAAGGTACAAGTAGCTCAAAACAAGCATAGCCCAGGCCTTCAAGGAAAACTAGAGTAGCTACCAGGCCAAGCCTTCAAGGAAAACTATAGTAGCTACCAGGGTCCAATGTGCTCTTAGAATCCCAATTTCCGCCATATGAGTGGGTGTGATATTAGCGTAAGAGGCCAATCATTGCTGATATTCCGAAACTGAAAGGAAAAGCGATTTGGGATAGTCGATTTTTCAACAATCGCACAGAAAAGTGACGAGCACAGAGAAATGCTCAAAACATATAAAAGATAGAAAGACACTACATTTCTCCACATTTCATAAATAAATAACACATTTTCCATATGAAATGAGCAGAAACATAAAATCGCCTAAACTCACGAATACACACACACACAGAGACACACACATATATATATAGCGATAAATATGGAAGTAGAGATCGCAGCGTACTCAGTAGCAGGGGCGAAAGAGGAGCGGATGGGATTGATTGTGTGGTGCGACATAAGGGGGGTGGCAAAACGCCTTCCTTCGCGTCTCAAAGCAGCCATAGCCATCGTTCCACTTACAATTCGATTCGATCTGACTGATCTCCGCTGAATGTGTAGATTTTTCCTCTTTCACGGAGCCAAAATGCAAGCTATAGGGTTCTCAAAAGCGTTAGAAAATGGTGCCTCTTCGCTGCCTGTGATGGAGGAGGTAGACGCTGGGAGAAAATTTTCCGCATAATAAAACGACATCGTTCTCCAGCGATAAATTTTGCTAGGCATATTTAGGTCGAGATCCCTAACCTTCAAAGGAAGTGCAAATGATTAGTGTAGTTTCAAATTGGGTTAATTTCACAAAAGGTCCCCAACCCTTGGGCTGAGAATTGATTAGGTTCTCAACCTTTTTTAAGACTCTCCTAAGTCCCTAACCTTTTATAAAGAAACACGAAATATCTCTTTTTTACTATTTGGTCTATTTTTTTAAAAAATGACGATTATATCTTAGTTTATTAACTTTAAAAATAAAATATTTAAAAATAATAAAAAATTTAAAAAAAGAAAAAAATCCACCCCCATCCCTACCCCACCTCCCTCCAAAAACCGCGGAAACGGCAGCTAAAATGGGGGTGAATCCCCCCATTTGCTATATGAAACTGGCAGTTTTCGACAGCATTTTCGACATCAAATAGGGAGGATTCTCCCCCCAAAATACTGCCGTTTCTGGCAGCAAAAATTGGGGGTGAATCTCCCTAAAAATACCTTGAGAAACGACAGTAAAAATGTTGCGGGAAATTGCAGTAAGAATGCTACCGTTTCAGGCAGCAAAAGGGGTTCACCCCCTTCGAAATGCTGCCGGAAACGGCAGCATCTGGTAGCAAAAAAATGGGGGGAGAATCCTCCCAAACGGCAGCAAATGGGGGATTCACCCCCACCTTTTTGCTGCAGGAAACAATAGCATTCTTGCTGCCGTTTCCTGCAACATTTTTAGGGGGATTTACCCCTCCCCCCAGAAATTTTGACTGTCGGAAACGGCAGCAAAATTGCTGCCGTTTCTGGTGGTTTTTGGAGGGAGGGGGTAAATCCCCCTAAAAATGTTGCAGGAAACGGCAGCAAGAATGCTATTGTTTCCTGCAGCAAAAAGGTTGGGGTGAATCCCCCATTTGCTGCCGTTTGGGAGGATTCTCCCCCCATTTTTTTGCTACCAGATGCTGCCGTTTCCGGCAGCATTTCGAAGGGGGTGAACCCCTTTTGCTGCCTGAAACGGTAGCATTCTTACTGCAATTTCCCGCAACATTTTTACTGTCGTTTCTCAAGGTATTTTTAGGGAGATTCACCCCCAATTTTTGCTGCCAGAAACGGCAGTATTTTGGGGGGAGAATCCTCCCTATTTGCTATCGAAAATGCTGTCGAAAACTGCCAGTTTCATATAGCAAATGGGGGTTGGTTTTTTCCTTTTTTTAATTTTTTATTATTTTTAAATATTTTATTTTTAAAGTTAATAAACTAAATGTATAATCGTCATTTTTAAAAAAAAAATTGACCAAATAGTAAAAAATAGACCTTTCGTGTGTATTTATGAAAGATTGGGGTACTCATGAGAGTCTTAAAAAAGGTTGGAGGCCTAATCGATTCTTAACCCAAAGATTAAGGACATGTTGTGAAATTAACCCTTTCAAATTTTGGAAGATTCATACTCAACCACTTAGGTTTTAGAAATAAACTAGTATAATTTGTTTCAATTAACACCACGATGTTATTAAATATTGTTTAAGTTGCAATGTATTCGTCCCAAATATATAGCCCACTTTATTCCTTCATGTGGATTAAGAATTTTATTAGAAATATACATTTTGCAATATGTGTGTCTAATTTATTCTTATTTAATGAGTATAATTTAAAATTGATAATTTTAACTAAATATTAAATGATGGCAAATTAGTAAAATAATGTAAATTATTTTGGTCTTTTTAATAAAGAAATAGTGGACTATATATTTGTAACGGAGGGAGTAATACATAGTGTTGTTATGTGTCTGCTCAATATTGGATTATAATTAATTTTAATTAAAGTGAATTTTAATTTTAATGTGAAGTTTTAGACGGTGCCGTCATTAACGAAAGTCATGTACACAACAAAGCACACCTTCTTGTTTTTCTGTTTGCATAAAAAGAATCATGAATCCCAATCTTCACATATAATTTTCTTTGTTTTTACCATATAAATTTAAAGTTAGATTTCACTACACATAAGCAATATACGAGTTAAAATCAAGGTTATGGGAATCAAATTGGACCAATCGGTTCTACCGAAAAAGTCAAGAACTGGGTAGAAACTGGTCCGTTTCACTAAAAAACTAGTTATTTAAGAATCGAACCAGAAATCAGGTGAAAACTAATTGAACTAGTTAAAAACAAGGAAAAAATGGTTAAACTAGTAAGAAGGAGAGAAAACACAAAAAATTTTACTTTTTTTGAAAAAAGATGTGGATAATTTATTTTTTATTATTTAATTAAATCGATTCGACTCTTCAACCACAATTTGACTTTTTTACCCTTCAACCATAATAACCGGTGTTTTTCTTTTTTTTTTTTTAAATATTGGTTAAAATTGCTTTGTTTGATTAGAGCATGTTTGATTTTCTATCTCAATTCTCTTTATAATTTCATCTACTAATGATTTGACAACTACTCATTTATAACCACAAATTTTAAATTTTTATTAAATCTACATTACTTATTTCACCTCATTATAATTTCTCATTATAAATTAATGTCTAGTTATAATTTTATCTACCACTAATTTGTCATTTAATTTAACAACTGTTCAACTACAATCACATATTTCAAATTTTTTTACATTTTTAATACACATCTAACTCTGTCCCCATTATAATTTCCCTACATTTGGACAAATAATGAGAATCAAACAAGTTATAAGATTCTCCAAAATCAATTTTTACTCAAACTAATTTTAACTGCACATTTATTTATGGGAATTTAGCCAGTTGACCACCCCCTACAAAACACTTTAGCTAAATGACCATTGACCCAAAATAATGGCAGTTAAAATAAATCAAAAATCTTAGAAAATACAAATTTACCAACCTATCCTTTCTATAGTGTATTTCTTCCCTCAAAATCCTTAAATCCCTAACACCGTTTGAAGAATCCGACCCAAAGCGTGAATTCAAATCTCTAACCGTGAGTAAAATATGCAAAGAAACGCTGGCATCAACTTGTGAATGCGAGGGGAACGTGGCAGTCATGAATCATAAAT
Source organism: Nyctanthes arbor-tristis (assembly GCA_963692815.1). Lineage (NCBI taxonomy): Eukaryota > Viridiplantae > Streptophyta > Magnoliopsida > Lamiales > Oleaceae > Nyctanthes > Nyctanthes arbor-tristis. The sequence goes on along the minus strand of CAVNYN010289176.1, from coordinate 10,281 downwards.
CAAACAGCCTTCGATCTCTTCATTCTCCCACTCATCTACCTGCCAAATCCATGTCCTCTGTTGCATTGTTGCTCGGAGACCTTGATAATACTTTCCGATTGCTGATTGCTACACACGTTTGAGGTATTTTCATTGTAAAATTGATGATGCTCCTAAAATTGGTCGCTTCATTACAACTTGTTGTCTTTCTTTTTACGTTTTCTTTTTACTGATTTTTATCTACTTAGCTTTATTTTTTTGTTGCATTGTAGATCAATTTTCACAAGTTTCACATTAGTGATTGGCTTTCTAAGCTTCATTGTTTTGTTTTCAGAATTGGTTTGATTTTATTTGTGGGTTACTGAAATTTGATGCACATGAGGTGTTTGACAATTTGTTTAAATGACATTAATGGAAATGACAGTTTGTTTTCTTCTCTGATTCTGATTACTTTCGCCAAATCTGGTATACAAATAGAATTCTCCGTAAAAACCATTAAAGTAGTAATAGAGGTTGATTACTAATAAAGTGATAGAATTCTCTGTGATTAATGCATGACGGCCATTTGTTAAGACGTCTAATAAAGTGATAGAATTCTCTGTGATTAATATATGACGACCATTTGTTAAGAAGTCTGACTATACTCTCTCTGTTTTTAACGTCATGAAATTGTGGCAGTTCGATCTGATGCTTTGCTCTCTCACCTGTTAGCACTCTTTTCTTCTTAATCCATCCCAATCTTCTATATATGGATTTGTATCTACTCATCTTTATTTTATTTGTTGTATTCTAGATCAATTTTTACAAGTTTCACACTAGTGATTTGGCTTTCTGAATTTCATAGTTATGGCAGTCGTGCATTTGTTGGCTTAATTGACTAACTTTCACTCACATTACAATTTGTTGGCTTTCTTTTTATGTTTTCTTTTTATGGATTTTTATCTACTCAGCTTTATTTTATTTGTTGTGTTCTAGATCAATTTTCAAAAGTTTCACATTACTGATTGGCTTTCTAAATTTCGTAGATAATGGCAATAGTGCATTCATTGACGTAATTGACTAACTTTCACCCACATTACAATTTGTTGGCTTTCTTTTTACGTTATCCTTAGAAATGTCGATGAGGCTCGAGACTACTAGATTTGTTCCTGTAATTTTTTTACAAGCATATAGCTGACGCTTTTGCACTTGAATGTTTTTTTAGCCAACTCAACAGCAAACATGGCACCGCAAATCTCCCTACGCTCCATCAGTGGGTGAAGGTAAGCATAAGAATCCAACATTTTTCATATAGAATTTGCCGTGTTTTATTTATTCATTTTTAATTGATTCATTTTTCTGAGAACGGTTGAGCTGGAATGAATGTATATATATTTTATAAAGAGCCTCCAAACTACCTATTCATGGTAGGACAAATTCTGATCAGTTAATAAATGAGGTGATTTTGATTTCTTATCCAAAATGGGAATTCTTTATGTATAAGAAATCAAATTGGCCCATTGAATTAAGTAACTACATCACTTACTATTCTATAGAATCATTGGTACTTGGTTCTAAGGAGATGTTCCCATCCGATTTGTATGTACACTCATCAGATGAAATCAATATATTGAAATGTCACCTATTTTAGAACATTCATTTAGATATTTGGGCTACTTGTCCCCCCACCCTTTCTCAATCAGCTTACTCCATTCTATATAATCATTTGGTCCTATATGCAATCTTATTACATTACTAAGCATGTATATTTTGAATGTTGAACACCTCATTCAATTAACCAGTTCGATATTTGTATTAAAATTCTAAGAACTTTTTCTTAAATTTTTTTTTTTTTAAAATATTTGCAATAGATAGTTGTGTGAATTACAAATGAGAAAGTTAGCTAAATCAACTGGAATTTCTAATGGAAAAGGAAGGTTGCACGGTGAAAATGGAGGTTATCATTATTCCCTTATATATTTTCTCTTATTTTATGAATTACTGAAAATGACTTTTCTTGGGGTGTTTTTTAGTATTTAGCCAATAGTTATTTTTGTTCTTTTATAATCTGAAGTTGCTATCTTTGAAGTTAGTCTTCTAAGTATTTTTTGAGTTGTATTTATTTGCAGGTACAATGCAGTTCTAGGAGCAACTTTTGCAAAAATCACTTCTAATCTTGAGTAGGCCCTTCTGCAATCTGTTAAGCATTATACAATGGATATGTAGTATAAAGTTTTGATATAATGGTCAAAGTCCTTGCTTATCATGTACATTAATTTGAAGAATGTATATAGACTTGAATAGAGTAGTACTTTATAATACTTAGTGTTGGGGCTTATGTGTATATTGATGTATGAGGATATGTAATCTGTTATAGGTTGGATAAGTATGTAATATAGGGGAAACTCTGCTAAAATTTATGTAAAGACTTTTGCAATCTAACATGATGATATTCTTGTACAGGGGTTTGTAAATACTAACATATTACTAAAGTTTATAATACATAGGAAATTTTGCGAAAATAACGGTAAATACATAGAAATTAAAGGCAACTTTATACCCACGACTATATAGGTCTGTATGCATATTTTCAATAGGTTTAATGTATTTAGAGGCACAAAGGAACAAGTTTTTGTCATTACTTTTTATGCTATAACTTGCAATATCTATTTATTAAGTTGTAAATAGCACTACCGAACGAAAAAAAGGAATTGGTTCATCGGTGTGAAATTTAAAGCAAAGATTAAACACGGGGGTTGGAAGGGAGAGGAGCTTGCTTCCCGAGGTTGTCCCCGAAATTTTTTTTTAATATAAATTTTTAGAAATAAAATTGCACTAGAAATGTTAGAATACATAAAAATTTTAAAAATTTTTGGAGAGATGAAGGAACGAGTTTTTGTTATTACTTTATGCTATAACTTGTAATAGCTATTTATTAAGTTGTAATTAGCATTACCTAAGGCAATTCATACAGTCTCTGTTCGGAAGCCCATCACTGCACCCATGCCGCTATGATACCACCGTCACGGCACGGGTGCAGTGATAGTTCAAAATAGTGTACTATAACTTGGGTTTTGCTAGGAAAATGAATTGGGTCGTCAAGGTGAAATTTGGAGCAAAGATTCAATACGGAGCACCATCACTGCACTCATGTCGCTATGATACCACCGTCACGGTATGAGACCGTGATAGCTCGAATCGATTCGAAATCACTCGCAACTTGACACGCTCAATAAGACCACGTTCTTAGATATGTTTTCAGTGTTTTTAGACAATATAAATCGGAGGTTGATCGAGTTTTGCTAAAAAGTGCCCAATATAACTTGTAATGTTATGTAATTTAGATTTACCACAACCCACAGCGTCTTATATAAGGTCCTACCCCGAAATAATGTGTTATAACTTGGGTTTCATTGGGAAAGAGAATTGGGTCATCGAGGTGAAATTTGGAACAAAGATTCAGCATGGAGCGCCATCACTGCACTTATGTCGCTGTTATCCCACCGTTACGACATGGGGCCATGATGGCCCGAATCGATTCGAAATCGCCTCCAACTTGACACATTTGATCATACTGCATTTCTAAGTATGTTTTCAATGTGTTTGGACAATATGGATCGGAGGTTGATCGAGTTTTACTAAAAAGGGCTCAATCTAACTTATAATATTATGTAACTTATACTTAGCACGATCGACGACGTTTCATATACGGTCTTGCCCTGAAATATTGTGCTATAACTTGGGTTTGGCCGGGAAAGGGAATTGGTAAGGGGTGAAATCTAGAGCAGATGTTCAACACGGAGCGCCATCAGTGCAACCATGCTGCTATGATACCACCATCGTGGTACAGGTGCAGTGATGGCGCCAATCGATTCAAAATCGACCGCAACTTGACCATCTCAATCAGGCTGGGTTCCTATTAATGTTTTCAGTCTGTTTAGTTCATTTGGATCAGAGTTGAGCAAGTTTTGCAAAGGAAATGCCTAATCTAACTTGTAACGTTATGTAGCGACCGACGACGTTTCAAACTACTGTCCGGCCTTTAAATAATGCTCTATAACTTAGGTTCGGCTGAAAAATAGGATTGGATCGTCAGGGTGAAGTTTGGAGCAAAGATTCAACAAAGAGCGCCATCACTATACCTATGCAGTTATGTTACCACCGTCGCGGCATGGGTGCAGTGATATCATAACTCGATTCAAAATCGACCGTAACTTGACACACTCGATCCGACCACATTATTATTTATTTTTTTAGTGTGTTTAGTTAATGTGGATAAGAGGTTGATCAAGTTGTGCTAAAAAATGCCCAATCTAACTTGTGACGTTATCTAAATTAGAGTTAGCACGACTGACGACGTTTCGTATACTGTTCGGCCTCGAAATAATATGCTATAACTTGGGTTTCGTTGGGAAATGAGATTGGATTGTCGGGTAAAGCTTGGAGCAAAGATTCAACAAGAAGCATTATCACTGCACTTATGCCACTATGTTACCACCGTCGTGGCACGGGTACAGTTATGAATCAAATCGATTCGAAATCGACCGTAACTTGACATACTCGATTCGACCACGTTCCTATTTATGTTTTTAGTGTGTTAGTTCATTTGGATCAGAGATTGAGCGAGTTTTACCAAGAAAATGCCCAATCAAGCTTGTAACGTCATCTAACTCAGACTAAGCGTGACTGTCAGCGTTTCGAACTACTGTCCGACCTTGAAATAATGCGCTATAACTTGGGTTTGGCTGGAAAAGAGTATTGGTTCATTGGGGTGAAAATTGGAGCAAAGATTCAACACGGAAAGCCATCACTGCACCTATACCGCTATAATACCACCATCGCGGTACGGGTGCAATGATGGACCAAATCGATTTGGAATTGGCCGAAACTTGACCCCCTCGATCAGACTGTGTTCCTATTTATGTTTTTAGTCCATTTAGTTCATTTTGATCAGAGGTTGATCACGGTTTGCAAAAATGTATTCAGTGCTTCCATGTTAAATAAGAGTCACAAATCACCCCATATGCACATGACAGTGCATCCAGTTATAGTATTGACCATCACGACATGAGTTTCGTGATCTACAGAAATGCACATGTACTAATTATACCTAATTTTCAACATATTTATCAATGCCTATACAGTTATTCCCAAGATAATTCAAATGCAACTCTTCATAAAAACAAATATAGTGGGACTTAGAACTACAAAACACTAGAGTTTCAACTCTATAACAAGATAATCAAAATATATGAAAGAGAATAAATGCATAACTCTAATGAATAATAGTTTATGAAGGCAATCGGGATTTCAAATAGAAAGAAATAAAAAAAATATTGAAATGTAGCATCTCCTTCAATTTCCTCTGAGACTTTGTTGTACAGTTTTACATACGAAATGCTCTTGGAGACAAGTACATAATCTACCTGTAAAGGACCATCCACCGTAGACCTCCATTTCCATCTACTGTCATTTTCTTCTACGAATTCACCAAATTGAGAAACTGAAATATACACTATATCTCCATTGTCTATGGCTGCATTACAACCATAAATAAATAAATTTCGATTTCTTTAGCTCACAGTTTTTCTAATTAAGAAAACCTGTTGAATGAAAATTATATAAAAAGAAAACTACATAGAAAACGATACATATGCGTCCCACTAAACAAAAAGAAAATGCAAAGTACCTTATATTCACTGAGAGATCCATTAGAACTAAGAAAAAAAAACCAATCAAGTTCAAACAGGAATAATGACATAGATGTTGTGATGTAGTGTAACTCACGGCATACATTACGTGATGTCGACTATTCTACAATACCAACCTTAAAACAACAGCACATGTTTTGAGATTTGGTTACAACTCTAAAGGAAAAAAAGTACTTCCAACTGAAATCACGACATTAATGTCATGCAATTACACATGGCACGACTTCTATACAGTGATAACAATTGAACCACAAACCAATATCTCAACACATTACATATGTTACAAAAATAAGTATAAGCAATAAACTACTTTAAACTGTTATCACGACATCCATGCCGTGATGTAGTGCAGATCACAGCATGCACAACGTAGCGAGAATTTAACGCAACCGTCTGTTAGCAGGTTAGTGAAAAGAGATATTTTGTAAATTTTTATTATTTTTAAATGATGTGGTTAGTTGGACAAAATTTATGGATTGTTGGTCTTTTAAATGAAAAATATTATTGACTTCGTCTCTTAAACAAATCCCCCATTTATTTATCTATTAAAATAATCTGATACATAAATATGTATTTTTTGCTTACTCTTTCAACTACTCGTCCGCCCAAAAAAAATGATTTTCCACAAAATCCTCAACCATCTTCAAACACACTCTAAAAATGCAACAATTGGAGTTAAATTCAAAAGAGTCCTTCTCAATCGCAACATCTTGAATCATTACATAATAGGCTTTTGATATGTTATAGTAAAGCCACTTTTGTAGAAGTTTGTAGATAAGTTTTGAAAAGTAAGAGTTTAAATCCAACTCGAACTCTTCAACTTACTAAAAGATAAAGCTTATCCTTAAGAGTTCAAAATCGAATCGAACAATCCTATTGACTAAGTCAAATGCGGTGTAAAATTACTTAATGGTTAAAACTTAGACTTGACAACTAAGCATGAGTTGTAAAGGAAGAAGAAGAATTCAAGTCGAACTTGAATACCGCATAGCTAGCGACAACCAAACACTAGTTGTCCATGAGTTGTCTATGACGGTTTAATTTTCTTAGAGATTAAGAAATAAACTCTATAAATAGGGCAATAGTTCATAAGCTTTCATAGCATATTCCTAGAGAAGAGAAAGAGGAGTTTTAGAGATAAAAAAGAGAAGTTTCTCCTAAAGGTGTATTCCGATTTTTCCTTCCTAGAATAGAGTTGTTTTCTCCTACAATAAGAGAGAAATAATCCATTGTGTTCTCCTTATATGTAGAGAAAATGTGTTCTAATCTTTTTACAAGTATTGAAATTATTCTACAAGTTTATCCTTTATTTATTGTTCATCTATTTTTCTTAATTTCTTCATTTCAACTTTAGCTGTAAAATTTGCTAGTTCTACAACTTCCTCTACAAAAAGAAACATCGAATCTAAATCGATCAATAATGGTCGTCGAGAAATCCCCGCCTTCTTCCGAAACCCAAAACTGAAAAACCCCAAACCCTAGAAAAAGCTTCCATCTGCAAGCAACAATGGCGTCTTCTGATCAACCATCAAAATCGAACAACCTCAGCATCTCCAACCATAACCAGTTTTTAGGTTATGTTCATTCAAGAAAATCATTACTGGATACTGACCATTTTGCTTTTGTTAAATTAAATTGTCCATTGAAGGTGATTGGTGATTGATTAATAATTTTAAACAATATGATATTAATTGATTTTAGCTGCATATATGCGTGTAGAATGGAGGGAATTCATATGGGGTGCAATTGCCGGTTCGTTTGGTGAAGGAATGATGCATCCTGTTGATACCATCAAGACTCGCATCCAGAGCCAAGCTATTCTCAGTGGACGCCAGGTTGTTCAGTTATTACTGATGCCGTTCTCTCTGTCATTGGAGTTTAATGCTTTGTTTAGTAAAATCTTTGTTTGCTAATTTTAGAACCAAAAAAGCATAATACAAATGGTGCAGAAAGTTTGGGTCACGGATGGTTTAGCAGGTATATCTTCCTACCTTAGCTCTCATCCCTTCTCCATTTCTGATCAGAATCTATCTTGTCAAGTTGCATGCTGGTATCTGCCTTGAGCATGGTATTTTCCTGAAATTCATCAACCTGCACCTGCTCCCTTTGCGGTGACATTTTAGTTGTATGTGCTCCATATGTACAAGATGGTTATGAATGATTACTTGTTAGGCTTTTACAGAGGAATAGTACCAGGAGTCACTGGATCTCTTGCGACTGGAGCAACTTATTTTGGAGTCATAGAGTCCACCAAAAGTTGGATAGACAAGTCGCATCCTAACCTTGGTGGCCACTGGGCACATTTTATTGCTGGAGCTATTAGTAAAATTTTATTTTGATCTCCCATTTTTTGTCTTCTTTTCCCTACTGCAACTATGTTGTTACTTGTTAGTTGATGACAATTTTGTAAAGGAGAAAACATAGGTTGCAGCTGTGTTCCTTCAGATGTTATAATAATCTGTGTTTTTTCTCAAACATTTAAAATCTGAACTTGGCTGGTCCAACTGTCAATTCACTTCTACTTTTCTATATGCCTTTCAGGAGATACGCTTGGCTCGTTTATATATGTTCCATGTGAAGTGATAAAGCAACGCATGCAGGTTCAGGGCTCAAGGAAGTATTGGACATCGGTTGTTATGAAAGATAGTTCACACGTCAAACATGGCATGCACTTTTATGGCTACTATCCTGGGATGTTTCAAGCTGGATGTTCGATATTGAAGGAGCAAGGACTAAAAGGATTATATGCAGGGTATATTTTCTTGGTGCAATCCTGAACATGTACATGTTTTATCAATACAATAGTGTTGATAAAAGACTAAAAGAAGATATATGGCTATATCTTCTTGATTTATCAATACATTAGTGTAGTGAGGGGAACTAGTAAAAGTTACTCAGTTCTGATGCATAAATCTCTTCCGCTAGTGATTTTCAATTATCTGACTCTCAGGACTGGTTGGTGAACTATTAACACAAAATGTGTTGTAACAGCTCACCTTTTTCCCCAACACCCTGAATACACAACTACCCCCAAAATGAAAGTTATAAAAGAGAGCATTGATGCAGAGAAGTGATTGCGTGCTATCTTTTTAGTGATCGTTATCTGATAATTCCATATTCTACCCTTAGGCTCTGCTACTAGGTTGTTTCTCACTGGAAGCTTTTATATAGGTGTTATTCAGATATACTCTGATATACAGTTGGAGAATGGCTCAAATGTTTAAGTAGCTTATTAGTCAGTCTTTTTTTCCCCCAATAGTGACGGTCAAAATACTCCAGAGTCACTTTCCTTTTCTAATTTCTATTTTGCATCCATAATGTCTTCCTGTTTCTTTTGCAGATATGGGTCAACACTTGCACGGGATGTGCCATTTGCTGGCCTTATGGTATCAAACACGACGCTCTTCCGATGAGTTTTCTTACAGTGATGTAGTATTTTCATATAATAATGTTGATTTTATTCTTGGCATAATATATCAAATGCTACATGAACTCTTTCGAGTTTATTTTTTTTGTTTTATTTCTTCCGTTTACAGGATAAGAGTCATTCTTAACATCAAGATAAAAACTGCTTTCAAGAGGGGGAAAAAGCATCTCTCTGTTCATGAAATAGAACCTCATGCTTCTGTTCCAAATTTTATTGCTGCAACATAGATGTTGATTAATGGCCTACCTTGCCTTATCGCTATGGTGGATGCAAGGAATTGTATTTATCCAACATTTGTTACCAAATTCTACTGCTATAAGGACATTTTTGCATCTTCAACATAAACTCTCTGTGGAAAATGTGAAACTCGAAAGGAAAATTGTGGTCACAGTATGTTTAAGTTAGTATCCAATGTTGTGACATGATATGTAAAGTTGTTTTTGCTATCCTTGCTATCCTAATAATTTTAACTGGCGAAAAGACTTGACTTTGCTATGGGGTTGTCACTATTGTGGAGATGTAGACCAAAGTTCATATTTGATTTTCATATTTGGTGTATCTTGTCAATTAGTTGGTCTGTCTAAACTACATTTTAGGGTCAAGCTCTTATGTGATAAAATTCAATTGAATCTCATTGTTTTCCTGTCGTTAATATGATTACTACAATTGAGTCAAGTGTCATCTTACTCTTGGCAGGTTACCTTCTATGAGGCCTTCAAAAGCATGGCACAGTATGGGAAGCAAAATTGGTTTCCTAACTTAAATTTTGTCTCTAACAGTTCCTTTGAAGGGCTTTTATTGGGAGGATTAGCTGGCGGTATGTATCTTGCTCATGTTCTGGCATTCTATTCGAATTACACAATGTAGCCAAAAGTAATTCTCAAAAGTTATGTTCTCAAAGTTCAGGTTTGAGTGCGTATCTCACTACTCCTCTGGATGTTGTCAAAACAAGGTTGCAGGTACAGGGGACGACTGTGAGGTATATTATCTCCATTTAAATTTAGTACTTAATTCTGCTTATTTTATAGCATGCATGGTTCTCTCTCTCTCTCTCTCTGCCTCTGAACTTTTGCTTTAGCTGTTTTGCACAATACTTATAAACACCAAAGCTAACTGGAAAACTGACACCCCCCCGAGGGGGTCTCTCTCTGTTTTGTCTTTTTTCCCCCACCTTTTTTTTTTTTT